>JAHDVE020009589.1:0-78500 GCA_022606495.2 Halesus radiatus | reverse complement strand
AAACAGTTTACTGGGGCAACATCTGACGGATTGGAGTTGTATTCCAAATTTGTATTACTTCTAACGGTCTCGACAAGATTTCATAAAAAAAACAGAAAAAATAATTGTCCTTGCAAAACAAAAGTTTCTGCTGTGAACTTCTTTGCAATCGTCGAAAAGTGACATCCATTTTCTGGGGTAACATATGGCCGATGTAAGTTGTATTTTGATTTTTATAGCTCTTATTTGTCGCGACCAGATTTCAAAAAAAATTCAGAATAATTATTTCTCATCGCAAAACAAAAGTTTCCTCAGGAAACTTCTTTGCAAGGGTCGGAACATAACAAACAGTTTTCTTTGGCAACAACTGACCGATTGGAGTTGTATTCCAATTTTGTATAACACTTGTTGGTCTCGACCATATTTCAAAAAAAAAATCTGAAGAATTATTTCTCTTTGCAAAACAAAAGTTTATTCTTTAAACATCCCTGCAAGGGTCGAAACATGACAAACAGTTTTCTGGGGCAACATCTGACCGATTGGAGTTGTATTCCAAATTTGTATTACTCCTAACGGTCTCGACAAGATTTCATAAAAAAAAAACAGAAAAATTAATTGTCCTTGCAAAACAACTGAAAGGCTAAACAATGCAAGGGTAGGCTGCCACATCGGAGGACAGTGTTTGAACAACATCAGTTATGCGGACGACATGGTACTAATGGCACCGTCTATAAGAGGGCTGCGCATTCTCCTAAAGATCTGCGAAGAGTTTGCTGAAGAAACAAACATGTCTTATAACCCCAATAAAACAGCTCTGTTGGTCATAAGATATAGACAAGGCCCGACTCGTATTCCTGCAGCTACCCTGAACGGTGTGATCCTGAAGGTGACTGAAGAAACCAAATACCTAGGACACATAATCACCAGTACTCTGATGGATGATGAAGACATTGATAGGCAAAGACGCGCTCTCAGCGTAAAATCGAATATGCTCAGTAGAAGATTTCGCCTTTTTAGTACCGCTGTGAAAAGGACTCTATTCCTTGCCTTCTGCGCAACGTTGTACACCTGCGAACTCTGGGCAAACTACAAAAAGAGTAGTATGGAAAGACTTTGCGTACAGTACAATAACGCCTTCCGCATAATGTTTGGCCTCCCCAGATACTGCAGTGCTTTCAGTATGTTCACGGTGGGGCGAGTTTCCGGTTTTGCAGCCCTTATAATATCCAGGGTGGCTGGAATGAGGGAAAGAGAATAAACAGCTCCAGGAATATCCTCATCATAGAAGCCCGCCTCAGTCCAGCCTCCAGTATCGACGCATACTGGACAAATATATTGGCCCCTCACAATATAAATGCCGCAGCACCCTTAAGGAGTTATCCTACTCTTATTTAGTTAAATTATTATTTTTCTTTATTTATTTATTTTTACGATGTGATGTATGTATATATTTTGTATATTTTTTATAACTATTGAATGTATATTATTGTATGGAATGTGTGGGACTGCACTAACCTCCCCACATACCGGAATAAACATTTATTATTATTATTATTATTATTATTATTTAACCTGCTTGAATCTGTACAATGTTCCCGTTTCCTGTTTGAATACAACCTGCAATAAAATAACAAGGATAGTGTGTATCGTCGGTGCACTTTTGCTGTATTTTAGATTCCGATTCAACCACGGGCTTTGAAAAGCTCCCGTCCAAGGAGTAGCAAGGAGTTGTGCCTTCCCTGATTATGTCACGCGGCTCGTCTAGACACGGTCATTAGCTTTCAGCCGCTTTATTTAGCAAGAACTTTCATCATTCAAACGGTGATGCTTATTTACATTTTTTTGTAGGCGTACATAATATATCTGTGGCTTATTGCTAAGTACCAAAGTCGGACAAGAAAAAAAGGTCTTGGCGCTGTCACCATTTGGTGTTTTAACGGTAATGCTAAGGTATTATGAATTTATATAATGAAGTGAACCTTTTATTTCCGTCGTGTTAACACGATTGGGAGTTTGGTTCCATTATTAATGAGAGTTCATAGCTCCTCGAACTTTAGCAGTCTAAGTTCTTAACGGTCATCACCCAAAAAAACACCATTTTGCAGGTTACTAACTCCAGATGATTTATCTGTAAATTCCATACGGGTAATTAGGAAAATTTATACGGTTTCAAAACACAATAATCCTCAAATTGTAATCTGTTAAATTCTACACTAAATATGTACTGGAGTTTTAGATCAAACATTAAAAATTGTTTTCAGGGGTTTTCAAACTGCATTCAAACCTATTTTCAGATATTTTGAGTTTTTTTAAATTTTTATTTGAATACCGCACAAGAGTTCCAAATACTCCCAACCGTCTGGAGCCAGTGAGACTATGGCATCCCCAGTTTGGGAATGTTGTGAGGCTGAAGGTATTGGGTAGGGGAAGGAGAAGGGAAAGAGGAAGGTGGGGAAAAGTTGCATTTCATATAATTCAAAGATTACAGTTTGAGGATTTTTGTTCTTTGAAACCTTAAACATTTTCGTAACTACCCATATAGATTTTACAGATAAATTATTTGTGGTATTATGTGAGTTAGCAACCTGCAAAGTGATGTTTAGGGACATTTTTGAGTGCTGGCCTTAATACTACTACTAAAAAATCCCCCTTTGTACTTTAATACTGTCTTTTTATTGTATAACCACCAATAATAAGTACGGCTCAGTACATAGTAATTACACAGAATAAAAAAAAAAAAATTCAAACTTTATCGGTTCGTACATTTATTTTTAAATACCTATATCTATCAGCGGTCAAAGGTCGGTTGTCCGCTTTTTCACGAAAATGAGTGGGTTTTTTTTGGTGTTGAAATATCTTCACAAAGGCACGTAACAGTCCTACGACAACATTTAAGAATTGACTTTGTTCGTTGAATGTGTACTGTGGACAACCAACGGTGTTATTTGTCTTGTTCGGTATTACAAAACAACAACAAAAAAATCAATTTAACCATTTAACATGGGACGACTGGTTGATTTTTTTACAATATTACCTTTCTTTACAAAGTGTTTTTATTGTTACATCCAATCTTTGAGTTCTGGGATACATTTATAATTATTTTGTGTTATTTGACCTTTCCGTCGATGCCGTACACATTTAGAGTTTTGCGTTTTTCATGATGGATAAAGCGAATAGTGTACAATTTATTCAAAAAGATTGGTATTTTCACTTTGTGGCGTCATTATTAATAAATGATTGAAAAATTATTTTGTATTCACCACTTTATTAATATGCAAAAAATATCTACATGTTTCGAAAGCGATGCTTTCTTCATCGGGAATAAATAGAGTACTAAAAGATAATAATGTTAAGTATAGACAAAAGATAAACATAGAAACATGTAGATATTTGCATATTAATAAAGTGGTGAATACAAAATAAATTTTGATTCATTTATGAATAGTTTCCATTTAACACTAATGTGAATCATTTTAATAGTATAATATTAGCAACGTATTGTGTATAAATGCTGACAATGAGGAATAAACATCGGCTACAAATAAGACGCATGATACGTCCATTATTGCCGGCAGACCGCGCGCTGGCTAATACGGCGCATCGTGGCACGGCAAGTGAAACCCCGCACCCCTCTTGTTCATTACCGCACCACTCAGCAAGTTAGCGACGCACGCAGACATACGTATGTATTGATTAATTTATTATCGATTTTTCAACAATATGTTTTTTCTGTAGCGTTCGATAAGCGCTTTATCCAATACATAAATGTATTACGGAGGAATAACTATAATATGAACTCTGTCTTTAACCGTTAGAATGCGGCCCAACGCCATCACGCTGTAAGCTTTAGATAAGTAAATTGAGACGCAGCGCTATAGGGCTGCAATTTTTAGCGTGCTTTTCGTCGTCTTCAGGAGAGCACGTGTTGAATTTGAGCGTGGTATATTGCGGTAATTATTGTTTACCCTGTTAAAATAAAAACACTCTAAAGTGAATCGATATTTTTCACCATGTCGAAAGTTAGTTCTATTGCGGATGATCGTAATGTATCAAATGACAGCGGCACTACGGACGACGATACCTTTGTTCCCATAAATGAAGACAGTGATGACGGATGTGACATTATTGTACATCGCAATAAAATTTTGCTAATAGAAAGTGAATCTTCGGATGAATTTTCAAAAACACAATTGTGAAGTGATATAATCTTATATTTTTGTATTATTAAAAAAAATTGTAGTTGTAAATGTGTATTTTTTTAAATTTGAATTATAATATTCATAAAATGTCATTCTTTACTTGTATAATGTAAAAAAAATCATCAAAATTGATTGATGTTTGTCCAAGTTATTACATTTTTATTGAATACCGTTTTTTTTTTAAATTTAAAACTCAGAATATCTTTGGCAATTTATATACATACTTGCAAAATAAGCATAGCACTAGAACGGTTAATATATTTACATAGATATTTAAATAATTTGAGACATATCAACTCAGTTGACAGCAATGATAAGGAATGGTTAAACAAATAGCTCATATTTGTGTGTTTTTATGTGATACTAAGCAATCATTTAATTTGCATGGAACCAAATAAAATTTCGTAACGTTTCGATTCGGAATGGTGACTTATCACAAAGGCGATACTGTGAAAATCTTTTACTAATGAACACATTTTATTGATTATATTGTTTCAAAGAGAATGTTGTTTTCTAAATAGTATGTTTGTTATTTTCTTCCCACCCTATTCTCATAGGTACATTTCAAACACAGCCTTCCACCGGCTGCCTTCGAATGGATAAGATTTATAAAGTGTTAAAGTTCAAATTTAGTTTCCGTGTAAGTTTCTAAGTCGAAAACAAAATTTGTACAGAAAAGTGGATCACCGTAGGTAGGATGATTTATTCAAGGAGGTGTCAGGTACGCTGAGCTCCCAAGCGAAGTTTTGACAAACGATTTACATTAAAGATTCGACAAACTTGCTACAATTTACATACTCGTACCGATCAATCCCACTGGTGTCCAATACCTTCCCAATGAAAATACATTTACACACTTTGCTAAAGCTTTTACTTTTGAATGAATCATAATTTTGATTTAATTTTGATTTTTTAAAAAAAGGTCTGGTGTTGACCTTTTTATTTACTTGTTCTGAAAAGGGCGTTAGTCGGTACCCGGCGTGCGATTCGAACTCGATCTATCTGACAGCTAATCGATTGAAAACATGTAGATTGTCAGTTCACTTATAAAGGTTTTAATGTTCAAGAAGATGTACAATAATTCTGATAAATCAGAAGTTTTATAATAGTTTTTCAGATAGGGTTTTTTTGCAGACACTATAATATACTTATATTTTATTTTTTTTAATGTTTTTATAGACAGCCCTGATATTGTCAACTTAATTAAATTTAATATCCAATAGTAACAATAATTTCAGGACTGAGTCATTAAAAAATTCTCTTTTTCCTAGACTTCACGCAGAAGGTAATACATTTTCAGACATAGTACATATATTCAACTGCTCGGAATATAAATACAAACAGACGATTATTGTATACATCCCCAACAATTATTAATATATGTGTCTAGAGTATACGTATCAGTGAATGTGAAGTATGTTTTGAATATTCTCCTCTGTAACTAATTATTTGGAATGGTACTTACACTATGTTATTGTTCGTTATTTTATCTGTGTACCTACTGTGATGTGTTTTGCGCCTGTGTGACTATTATAACCAAATTATTATGTAAAAGCCCAATCGTATATAATATAATATAATAAAAAAATAAATAATGTAATAATTTTGTGATAAAAGTGTATTATTTGTTGCAATTTGACAATGACAAACGAATTGCTACAATAAAAGTCAACGTAGTTTGTGTTGGCTTATTGACTTCACCCGAACAGGCAATAAATCACACAGGTTTCAACATTTTTGCACAATCCATTAAAGAGCTCACTTGTTAAAAACAAAAAAAATTCAACAAATTTCGACATTCTTCAGCAAAAAACAACAAAAAATCACAGAGCGAACAGAAACGAAGAATTCCGATACTTAGCGCATTTACGATACTCCCATAATCCCTATTTTGGTTTTTGGCTTAGTGCAAAAAGCGTGGTGAAACGTTCGAATTTATTACTGACATTTACGATTTATATTAATTCAATCGTTATTCTTTTTCGTGACACAACACCCACAATACTAAACTGATCGCATGCCACCAACGTAAATCGTCCATTTTATTTCCTATATTTTTTAGTAGTCCAATAATAAATTTGCCAAAGCAGGAAGCATTCATTAATCCTAAATTACGCATACCATTAAAGCGTCAATTCAGATCATCATGAGAATAATATTATTGTTTATCACGTTATTTTATTAATCGATTTTTCCTTGCACGATCAGTGCTGCCCGTTTTATGTTCCAAAATAATGGACATTGCATCATTTGATACAATCACCTTTCCAGACATTACCTATAACAGCTTAGTAACATTAATATCAAGGTATTTGGGAACAATTTCTGTATTTTTCAGTCTTTTATCTTCACATGCAGAGTATGATAAACTTTTTCTGCATCTTGCATAATGGATGACTGTACAAGAAACGAAAGAGAGTATAGGTACTCGTCGTACATCACCGAAAGGTATCCTTGTTGCTGGTGGAACTGTGTTTTTTTTTTAGATATTCCCATATTATTTATTTTGGTTGGAGTTATTTATAGTTAGGTCCCGGAAAAGTGAATTGGACGCCACGTTTCAGATCCCGAATCGGAAAGTTCGCATCTCAGACTTCGATGAATCTTCTCTCAAGTTTAATATTAAACTTTATTTCTTTCTTTAGCCCTTCTATCCACCCGCTCCCTCGAAAAGGCCGAGTAGGCACTGTGCCTAGGGTCTACGAACCTTTTAGGGCTTATTTCTCCATTGAAAACATAAATACTTGACCGAAAAATGTGAGGCCGCATTATTTCAGAAACATTCAAGGTGCATTGCAAATTGCGAGTAGGTCTTCTAAAGATTAATTGAAAATATTATTATAGATTAGAGTAAAAAAAAACATTGATTACTACAGACATATCTAGAAACGTAAGTGAATAGGGCTAATGGATGACTTAAATCAATCCTGTTGTAACCCGATTTTTTAAACTTTTTAAAACAAACAAAAACTCTAAAAAGTACTGTTCAATCTATGAAAAAGTATTCTGTTTACTAAGTTTCAATTTCCCTTTGAAACACAAGTTAAATTATAACCAACTCACGGTACTTGTTAATGGCATAGAACAGTAGGTATAGAAGAATAGTGGGAATACAGATTCGGTATGGAAAATATCATTTGTTCTATTTTTTATACCGACTTTCGTCCAGTTGTAATATTTGACGGCTGTCATTGTTTTACGTACCCATTATTTTAAAATAAAAATAAAAATTCGTAAATTTAAAATAATGTATTTTAGAATACGAGTATATTAAAAATATTGTTAAAAAGTTAGTAGGTGTTTATTACTGATTGTGAACCCGAGTTTCTGTTCGGTGTTGTGAATTTCGCGTATGTATTTTATTATTTTTTTACATTTTGTGACTGACTTCCATGCTATCTATGGTTGTTTCTTTATGTTATTTTTTTATTGGAGTACCGAACAAGACTCCCAACTGCTCTCAACCGTCTAGAGTCAGTGAGACTATGGCATCCCAAAGGGTATGTTGTGAAGTCGAAGGTAGTGGAGAGGAAGGTGGGGAAGTACCCGATTATTCGTATCTGGTCACCAAATACGGCTAAAGCCATTTCAAGCAACTTTTAGATTTTGAATGGTGGTCTTTCACCAGGGCGATACTGAAAGTATCTACCCCTCTGGAACCTGCCGCAAAAATACTCTAAATATATTATTTTAAATGGATAATTAATACAAATCAATCAAATAAATTTAACCTGCGCACTCTGGGATTTGAACCCACGATCTACGGATTTGTAACCGAGGATCGTAACCACTCAACCACGGAGGCCGTCGTAGGATGTTAATGGTGTTGCCATTTTTGACGATTAAGTACCATAACAAACTATATCTGCAAATCTGTATGAAATCGTAAGTGTCAAAATAATGATCTTGTAAAAGAAAGATTTTACACATGGGTCCCGATATGGTTCCCATATGAGGATTGCTATGGAAATAAGTATCGTGTAAAGCTAGCTTTAGAACAGGTGTTGTTCATATACCGTTTCTCAAGAAAGTATATGTATATAATATTACGCATATTTTGTCGTTCTTTATATAGGAATCTCTCAACAATATTTTGCTTTAAATGGAAGCACGATTTCAATATCCATTCGTTAAAAAAATCGTAAGTCGTTTTTTTGGTTGACGATGAAAATTCTTTTCATATTAAATTATACTTACATCATTCTGCTTCATTCGTTTTTGGGAATTCTCCTTTTTCCCCTTTCCGAACCTTTTCTGTACCCATAACCCCCTCAGAATGACAACCTTTCTTGTTATGTAGGTGAGCAACCTCTATATTATGGAAGAACCTCCCAAACCATATCCCAGCGATCGAGGCCACTTTCAAAGGTAAAAGTGTTTGAATTTAATATGTCTTTTCTGGTCAGTGTTTTGGGATTCAGGTGAATTTTCGACGTAGGTATCGTCATTATTTTCTGGCTAGCTGGTCGTTTTCGAACTTTAATATCCGAACCCTCCTCTTATAGGTGTTCACCACAATGAATATAAACTTTTTCTCAACCCCATTATTACACTTTCATCAAGGTTCGAGTTGTAAAGTTGTTAGGCTGATAAAAGTCTTTTTAACGTATGTAATATTGCATTTCGCGAGAAACCGCCGAGGGAAATGCATAAATTTAACGTGGAACGGAAATCGAAAAATTATGTAAAAATGTTCTTCTTTCATGATCTAATATCTCCATCATGAATATATTTTTAAGGAATTTATGTTATGTTGAATCATTTTTGGAAATAGGTAGCTATATAAAAATAGAATAAAATCCCTTTTAAAGTATCTTCTTAGATTTTTATTTTATTTCATGTATTTTATTTTTATTTTTATTATTTTTATTTATATATATTTTTTTTTTTTAGAATACAGTCACTTTGTGGTTAGACATATTTAATAAAAATAAAACAATAAATTTGTTTATAACAACGAAAATTTTATTTAATTTTATTAGGACCGACTGGTTTCGCTTAACATAAGCATCATCAGGGTACAAAATCAAAGAATAAAAATATAATATTTATTCACCCCTGAGGAAGGTTCAGGATGAACCGAAACCGGTTGGACGAAGAAATAATAAAGTGGAATTGAAACAAAGTTATTTTATTTTATTTATTTTAATGTTTTATTTTTATATCTTCTTAGATAGTATTTAGTTTGAATTTAATTTATCTGCCTCTGGGTCGTTTCCACTGGGCCACTCACTTGATCATAATTTTCGGCCTCCTATCACTTGACGTTTTTTACACATGTCCAGCCCATCGCTGTCTTCGGGAACTACGGAATCTTACAATGGTCTCATGCTCAATAAGATTTCTGAGTTCATGATTCATTCAATTGATGCAATGTAAAAATCCCTCGTGTCATTTTTTGCTCTGCTGTGGGAATTGAACCCCCAACTTCTGACTCAAAGCAAATCCATAGCACGAAGCGCCGCTTTAGAGTGAGCGCTGGGCCCGAGCTCACTCAGGACCACGCCCGACACAACTGTTACTTTTTTTATTTGTGCACCATAATATGTTATGTCTTTTGCACAATTTTTTTATATTATTTCATTAAAGTATAGCATTTTTAATCTTACTGGATTTTATTCTTATGTACAATATATCCCCGGAAGTGCGGAATTGCACCAACCTCCCCACATCCTGGAATAAAAAAGCTTATTGTTATTATTATTGACCAATTCGCTACGGAGCCGTCCAGTGAACCCCCTACCTGCAATAAGTGGCAGATTGCGACCTCTATTTTGGCCAATAAATTTACACCTGTCGTGTTTACCTGACAACAGTCATGGCGGCTTTGCACGAATCTCGCTGTCTCGGAATATGTTGTTCTCGGGGCATTTGAAGCCGATGTTTACTGTTTAGCATACCCCTACGCTGGGTGGGACAGTATACAATATACCGACATGATATACATTACACGGTACACGTGTGCCGATGTTTGCTCTTGATTATCGGCGGATAAAACGCCCGTCGATTTAGTAACATGAAACCGCATTTGTTCTACCTCATCATCTATGTAGTGTACATTGAACAAGTGCACACTGTGACCGTATACGGTGGCCGGAAACTGGCTGTAGTTCCAGAAACAGGTGATTTTATAACACGTGGAAAACTAAAATTCGTATTTATGAAGTAGTTACACTGTGATGAGTAGCTGTCAATATGATTATTATATGTGGGCTTTTAAAAATTAGGTTTCCGATAGTACAAGTGCAAGCTATCTCTTAGGCATGTTTAAAGAATCATTGACATTTTATACAACAAATCTGAAATTATATCATTTTTCGTTAATTTTATACTGTCTCGTTAACTCGTATAATTCACGTATTTACAACCTTTGAAGAGACCATGTTGTGTAAAAATAAATGTAAAAAATCTTCGGTAAAGAACTCTGAAATAGGTATGTTTTTCTTATTAATCTTACCATAGTATGTTCTCCTGGACAAAATTTGACCTTTTTTTATTTTTAAGGTTTGATTTATGCACTTTCACATCTAACTCAAAGTATACCAGTTGCTGATAACAACAGCGTATTACACCATTCAGTGGCATACATTCATGTTCTTTTTTTTATTGCAACAATAACACAAACGCTTGTATAAAAATTCTTATTTTTGAAACATTAGTGGGTAACATATTCGTATGTTTGGTTTTAAAACTCCCGCTGAAACCATATTATACTTATGTTTGTATATGCGATAATAGCAGTAAATTCCGTTCAATGTAATATTGCATATATTTTTTAGTTTTTCTTCACATATAACTTTTATTTATTATACCTGTATAATTTAGTCTTTAAAACGAAAATGAATGCTTTGATTTTATGTTTATATCTAAAACTTCTACTTAAATCATATAAATGTGATATAAAAACATTATAAAACCCACACAGAGGCCTTGCCTTTGTGGGATTTCATGTTTACATATTTTTTTTATATTACTTTATATTTTTATATACTCTTTTAGTACGTATAAAAATATTTAAAAAATTCTTAATATGCTTAACTCTTACAGATATAGGTATTTTACGGTAATTTAACTAAAGTCATATTCTAGACGTGCATACCGCCGTAAAGTTAAAATCGTAGACACTTTCAGTATCGCCCTGGTCAAAGACCACCATTCAAAATCGAAACGTTGCTTGAAATGGTTTTAGCTGTGTTTGGTGACCGGATCTAAATATCCAGATACTTCCCCACCATCTCTCTCCCAACTTCTTCCCCTCCCCACTACCTTAAGCCTCACGACATACGCCAATTGGGGATGCTATAGTCTCACTGGCTCCAGAAGGTTGGGAGCAGTTGGTTGTGTGGTATCACATAAAAATGTTTTTATTTTTTAAAGGTTTACTCTTTTATGACTATTCTTAATACATAGTTTAATTTTTCTTTTCTGTTATTATTATTTACCCTTTTTGTACGTAAACCGTTTTTTAAACTAAATTATAATAGTTATTATTTAAACTTAAAAAATTAAGTATTACAACTTAAAATTACGCTTAAACACAATAAATACATTTTTAACACAGAGCAAGTGATTTGCCAATAAATGAATCCCGATAGTCTCCGGGCAACTCGCATTGCATTGCAAAGAATTAGTGTTTGCTCTTCGAAAAGCAAACCTGCTAATGATCAACTCGTCCTTTTTACAATTGTGCTCACTGGCTCCAGACGGTTTTGAGCAGGTCTTTTGTCCGGTACTCATATAAAAAGAATTCAAGTAAATGGTAAATACTGTAAAAAATAACCTAAAATCTACTATTAATTTTAAAAAATAATTTTTTTATAATAAATATAAAGTATTCTAAGGGCTTAGTGTAAAACCAAACACAAGACATAATTATTATGGAAACTATTTTTTTTCCCAGAAGTGCAATATTTGTAGTGTATTGGATCAAAGTTTCATACGTTTTCATATTTTTATATTAAACGGTTTTCAAATACATAGTTAAATAATAGAAGTGACGAATTTCAGCAAGGAGTATAATATTTCACGCAGGAGAAAAGATATTTAATAACTCCACGTAAAGGTAAATCTTCTATATAATATTTTATTCAGATTTGCATTTACGAAAACATGTTTTTCGCAAAGGTCGCATTTTATCTGCGACGTAATCTGCCATTGTGTCCTCGCTAGGGTCTGATGGCTCCCTCAAGAAAAATAATACAACCCCATCTATCGGGGCTTCCGGCAAACATACATATATCCACACATACATTTCAATACGTTCTCTTGTTTTCTTCCACATGGCGTGGCATTTAATTCTATTCACTTTTGCTGAATATTTTAATAATTATAAATGTTTTTTTTACGAAACCAAAAAACTTGCCTCCTACGTATTAATATAATATGTACTGTGATCCTGATTTAGTTTTTTAACTTACTAATTAAGTAGTATGAGATAAAAAGAAAAGCAAGAAAGGAATGAAGTGAAGAGGGGAAGGGTCCTCTACCCCCCCCCCCCTCCGCCTTACACTATCTTAACAAACAACATAAATGGAATTTCAGTTGATGAAAAATGATTCCTGATACATTTTTATTTGCCTTCGTTGAGTTTTAAACACCCGGAACATCCCAACCAAAGAGGTTCATTCCAACCTTCCACTTCCCATCTCCTTTTTATCCACAGTCCCTTCAATCTCACGAAAAATTAGAATTAGGGATATCATAGTTCCTCTGGCTCCGGGTAGTTGGGGTGTTCAAATAATAAAAAAAACGAACCAAGGGGCTTACCGCTGTACCACCGAATAAAAAAAATGTATGTTTCATGTACTGTACATAGGTACATTGGGGGAAAATAATTGCTTACCAGACTGGCAATTCTTTGGTGAGCTACGCTATGTTCATTATAGAATGTAAACATTACAGATCGATAATATTGTCCAAGAATGTAAAGCATCAATACGAAACCATGCGTACAAAACTTTTACTGATTTTGGGCATAGTTTATACGAACCCACAATGAAACTAGTTTTTTTTACTTAAATAAATTAACCTATTTTTAAATTTTACCACCCTTTCACATTTCTCTTTGCTCTTTGGAATACTTCTCTCCCAGGAAAAGCCTGGTTTGCACAGACAAGATTTTTGTGAATTGCAACGACATAAAAATGTAAGCCCGTCTGCTGCCGTTTTCCGGATGATTTTTTAGCTACGTTGTTGTATTTAATAAAAATATATGATCTGACCCCCTTTACCTCAAAACTAGATAACTTTCCAACCATTACACGTTTCTCTGCAGGGGAAGGAAAAATCACGGAACGCCATAGACCTCTCTACTGGTACACAGTATACGCTTTGCTTCATTCACTTTAATTCATCTGCATAAAATATAAATCGCCTTTAAAGTAACACTTTCCAAACCTTCATATCCCCCAATTCATTCACTATCCCAATTGGGAATGTTACAGTCCCACTGCCTCCGGATGCTTGTGCGGTATTCATATAACAGCTTGCGTTAAAAAAAATCTCTCATATTTTTCCTCTATTCTAAAACCACACTTTCCTGTACTACATTACTGATTAATTTTTGCCTGGGATAGCAGCACTACAAATAATAATAAAAAAAATAAAAAGAAAAAAAAAACTGTCGGTCGGCGATCCCTGCACTGGGTTGTTTATTTTAAATCCGGTTGACACCAGCACACCTTCTTCCCTGTTTTATAAAGCTCGCCTCACACGACCCATTAATTACCTCGGTAAACATGGCCGGCCTCCGAAGACAAACAAACTGCCACGGTGCATGCAATTACCGGGTTGGCGCGTCTACAAACAATGAAAGAAAGTACCTTTGTATGAACAAGGCTTTTATGAGTACATTTTGCCTTGTATACAAAAAGTTAATAAATGCCTGAAATATGAACAATGTCACTTATGACAACTGTCTCGCAGCTGGGAATTAAACCCAAGAGCAAGTACTAACCATTACTATTTAGTATCCATCGCTTTATCGAAAAATCTCACTGCTTATTAGCCTGGAGAATTTGTTATCTCTTCTGGTGGAATATGAAGCAGTCGATTCAGATAATAAAAATCGATGTGTGTATTAATTATATATATTCAAATACACTCATTGCTATGCATATTATAAAAATTGTCGAGCTTTGTAAGAAAGGGAAGGCTCTGCTTATTGGACGCAAATCGGAAAAGAAATGGCAAAACACGCCAGGTCGTTATTCCCTTGATGAGGTTTCTATGGTTCCTTTCCTCGATAGGAAAATGCGAAAGAATTTCAAAATTCAAATCATTCCTCCCACCAGCCTCCCATAGTCGATTTTCCTAAGTAATGGCTAACTATAAATAAAGACAAAATTATTTAGAATTATTATTTTCTCTAGAAATTAATAATCTCCCTGTTTTATTTGCGAGTAAAGATTATGAACGAATTTCGGTTTAAAGGGACATTTTTCATATTGAAAAGCGGGGTAATAAAAAACAATTATATTGCTCAGAAAATGCTGATCATCGCATTACTATTCACGTTAACTACGAAAAAGGTAATAATTGGATAGGAGCGATTATTTTGCATTAGTGATGGGCATATTCGATACATTTTAATGAATGAATTATGTTCGAAGCCGATTTGGATGTTGCCACGATTTCGATATCTTAAAAGAGCAATCGATAAACCTCATCCTTTCAATTCGATATATCTGAAGGCTGGATTTTTCTCATTCAAACATGTGTAACGAAATATTGAATTATGACAACCTTTAACTCTGTTCTCCATGCTTTGATTTGAAATATTTGTAAATATTCTCTGTGTTGTTTTCTCAGACACAATCGGCCCGTGACTTATTTGCAAATTGAACGATTCTCTTCATAACTACCCACAACAAGAACTTGGACAATTTAGGTAGGTACCTGATATTGTAAACTAAAAAGGTACCCAATATACATGGCCATCGAAGAAGTTAAAACTTAAATCATATTTGAACCCAATGATTCCATTATTTCGGCAGAATGGGCACCACAACTTTGCATTAATTCCTAGTAAGTTTCCCTTTGTACCATATTGGCCAATGCCAAGAACCGAAATTCAAATATAGAACGGTTTCAAGTTCAAAGCTTGGCCGGCAGGGGACATTCCGGTCCGGTTACGGTTTGTTGCGAATTCGGCTTAACTTCAAATTCTCGTAATAATGCCCGCTCGGGTTATTTATAGACGGGTTCTCCTTGTGGGGTAATTTTCTTTGCGTTATTTGTATTGGATAGGTATGAAAGTGGATCAAGTTAATTAAGAAACAAACAAAAAAACTTTGCTTTCACGGACCAACTCATGGTATCTAATAGTAGTAGTAAAACAAAATGGAGGGCGCTGCGATCGTTTAAATGATAACACCAATATGCTTCAAAGGAAAAAATTCCAAAGTTATATATACAAGTGCATACTTTTCGCATTATATTACAGTGTTCAGAAATTGGTGGTACTATTCGAAATGAGGTGATTCTACGTCGTAATCTAAGAAAATTTAAATGTTACATTTTAATGTAAGCGAGATAATAAAGATCAAGGAAAGGTATTAAATTTTGTAAATGTATGTGCATTCATATTTTCAAAGATGCAAATTTTATATGGTAAATAGAAATATATATATTTTTTTAAATGTGAAATAAACACATAAAAAGAAAAGTTTACAAAAATAATATCCACCGTAACCTCACATTTGAAGTACCTAATGAATTTTTTCAGTTACATTTTTTTTTTAATTTTCTGCATGTTCTTGTCAAGCTGTAAATACATATTTTTTTAATATCATAATTGGAATACTATTGGTATTACATTATACAAATTATGTTATCTTTCTTGGAACAAAAAAGTATTTTAGGATTTCTTAAAAATTATTTTTTGATGCAATTCTTATGATATCTAGGTACCTTGTGCAAAAACTGTAGATAGATAGGATAGGACTTACCGATTAAAATTAAAAAAAAAAAATACTTTAAATACTTGCACCGTTTTTATTCTTAGTCCCTAATGTATTCACGAATAATTCCTTTCGATATGGTCTAAAGAAAAAATAATGATTTACAATTTGTATTCCCCATACAATTTTAAATGAAAAATGAAAACCGTCGATTAGGTAGGTACTTTGTACAATACTGGTACACATTGAAATATTGAAAAGTTTTAAAAACAGTTTTGTGAGAAATACTAAAACAATGAACGGTTAATCTTTAATCTAGGAAGATAATAAAAAAAATCCTACTGTTGAACTCCAGCATGTATTTTTAGCCTGATTGATGGTGATGTTTTCTAGTACTAGTTTGGTAGGCGCCCTCGGTTACTGCTGTGTTCTACTTAAAGCCTAAATTTGTCGCTTACCGATAACGACTCCGTGGCGCAACGGTAGCGCGTCTGACTCCAGATCAGAAGGTTGCGTGTTCAAATCACGTCGGGGTCAATCTCTTTTTTTTTTTAAATGATGAGCACACATTTTTGCAACGAATATTTAGAACAACGCAAATAAGCGGAATTTTGTTCGTTTCTATTTTCAATACTACGAGCAAATCGCGTAATCTGTGCAAAATGAGCAAATCTGTGAAATGTCGGGTAACTCGTTTTTAATCCCTTTACTTATTACATGTGCAGATTTTATTTTAGAATATTTAACAAATTGTATTTAATTCAATTTATTTAATATGTTTTATGATATCGACCCCTCCTAGGTAAATCGTAACTTTACAGGATAGTTACGTATAAGTTGAGCTTTTGATCGTTTTGCACCAAATTTGGAACGTAATTGACAAATAAGGTTCCAAATTTGGTGCAAAACAATAAAAAACTTGAATTGCACCGAACTTCTCTTAAAACCAATCTCATGTAAAGTTCCGATTTTGAGGTAACGATACCTTATAGGCTTCATTTTATAAATATTTCTGAAGGTAGGTTACCTAACAGTAACGGTGACATGGCGTGACTTTTTTAAATGTGAAAATCTTCGATTTGTATTTTATAATTAAATAAATCAAAATTTTATTCCGTCAAGGAAAAAACTGTTTGGATTTTACTAGATCCTCTTTTAGGAAGGTGATTGTGTTTTTAGTTGTCTAAAGTTTAGTTGTTTTCAGTTGAAAATCGTAAAAAAATACCATAATTTTTATTTTTATGATTACTAAAACAGAGGATTTTTTTTATTTAATAAACATTTCGTCAAGCAAATTATTTATATTATGGGTAGATAATGAATAATCTGTAATTTTTAGGTGGCGTACCTTCGTTTATAGTCTAAGCAATTAAGGTGTCAAAATTAATTTTAGAAAGTGAATAAACGTAGTTTAACCTTTAAGTTTGACATCAGATACATGAACTCATGGACATAACAAAAAAATTAAGGTGGGTCTTTCAATTGCTTCATTTTGTATTTTTAGTTGTAAATTTGTAAACTAAGGTTATGAAAGCCTTGCGTATTAACAAAAAAAACAACTTATAATTTACTGCTAAATGTGTTAATAAAAATTCTTTCATTATATTGTGTGCGTTTTATCGGCATTAATTATTACTACCTATTATGAAAAGAGTCGTAAAAGGTTAGTAGCGCGCCACCTGTGTTTGTTCGCCGGCACTTGCACGAACTACCTTCTACCTACTCGCGTGGGAGTCCAATTAACTGAGTTCCTACTTCCTACAGTTGGAGTTGGTATTGTGACAATATTATTCACTGTTACATGTCCCCAGTGCTGGTAATTGTAACAGGTAGGTGCAGAATTGTCGTATTATGGTTGCCTTTGGTTTTGCACCAAATAATGACGAATTAACGGCGATCTGCACTAACGGTGTGACTTTTAAAGTCTTGTAAAAGTATTGCGCATTTTAAGATTATTTTAAAAATGACTAAATCGTAAAATCAGCGCTGCTACCGTAACATTAACACCTAATTTTTTTCTATCAACTTACATGTTTAATTAAGTTTCTAATTTATATATGCTAAATACCTTATTATGAATATTTTAAAAATGACCTTATTCAGTCTGATAAGATACACACATGATTATATTAGAATATATAAAATATTAAAACACATTAAAAACAAAGTAGTAGTTCGTGTATCATGTTATATAGTCGTAACATTTGTACAAATGCTATCAATTCCTTTTACTATTGTTACTTCTTTCCTTCCTGTGCAAAGAAATATCGAGAACTATTGCGATTGAGAAACTCAAAATATGTCGACTTTAATTCTATTTTATTTTTAATTCAATCGACATGCACATTCATTGTACTCGTATGTCGATTCATTATAAAATCTGTTATGGTGCTAACTTAGCCAATTTCTCCTTCAAGTATAACAAGACATCGCGGTGATGGTATCCCCATTATCCCCAACCCCTTCAAATCACCCACAGGGATGTTTTATTTTTTATTACAAGTCGAATCCAATATAATCACGCAGATTAGAAAACTTGCCAACCTTGAAAACATTATTACTGTCTAAATTAGAAACTTTTGCAATAAAAATATCAGCCCTCAGCTGGCAACTATCGTTCCCCGGGGGTTGGTTCGGAAAATTTTCACCTTGTTACGTCTAACATCTATTTTAATTGCCCTTTAAGGAAAATCTCGGCTTTTGATGGTAATATCCGGTGAAAATTTTGCCCTCGTTCTTCTGGGAAGTAGTGTTGGTAATTGATAATTGGCAGTAACTACTAACTAACCAGATGGTCTTAGATGTAATTTCATTATATAAACTAGTTGTGGAATGACATAATATTTCCTCTGATTTTACAGAAGATCTTGGCTGTTTTTTAAATAGCCGCAAAACATTCGATCATTGAATTTCCATTTTTTGTAGGGTAATGTTGAAAACATAATCTATATAATTTCTGGAAAATTAATCTCCGGACTTCCGCGTTGAAATATGGTGTGTGTGATAAAAAAACATTAATAGTAATACGGTAACTTTTGAAATTCAGAGCGGGGTATGCAAGGAAAAATCACCCTTACACCCCCTTAATCCCCTACACAATATAAGGAGTAATACTGTCTGGCCGAAGATTCGGAGAAGGTACCTGCGAGCAAAAATCGACCTTAAGACCCTTTGATTTCGACCACAATAAGGTTGATTCGCAGTTATAATTGGACCTGGAACGCGTTGGCATGGCAAAAAACACCTTAAGCGTATCGACTTTCGAAGACAGTAAGGCTCAAAGTGGGTCAAATCAGGTGCGCACCTCCCTACAAAGCAGTCAGTCGCGGTTGACTTCGCAATACAAACCAATTGCAGGACTGCAATAGGCAAAACCTAGTAATATAAAACTTTGGTAAGATTGACTATAACAGTATTAGCAAGCAACGTCTCAATTCTGAATGATGGTCTTTCACCAAGGCAATACTGAGAGTATCTTCCACTCTGGAACATGCGCAATTATACTATATATTATTTTATTACAACACAAATTAATCAAATAAAGTTTACTTGCGCACGACGGGATTTGAACACGCGACCTTTGGATTCGTAGTGGAGCATGGAGGCCGACAACGTATGTGAGCTGTGAGGCTTTATTTCAGGCTTTCATAATTTCTCCATTAATTAATAGATGAGACATATTATTATGCGTCGTAGGTTTCGTAGTGGGGACTTATTAGCTTCGTTATTATGAACATCGTCTTTCCAGGTGTTGATTATACTTTGTACATAGGAGACACCATTAGGGTATTTTAGTCTGCATGACACAAATTACAGCCCGACCCAGCCTAGTTAGTGACTCAATTAACGGCGCGTCCTTCCTGGGAAAAATTGCTTTTCAAACAGGCCGTGTATCGGAGCTTTGGAACATAGAAAGTTTTTGCATTTTCCCCGATGGGTAAAACTAATTATCTCTTCATTTTATACAGGTTAAAAGCTGTTTCAGGAAAATTTAATGCTATTTCGTTGTATTTTGTAAAATTCTACGCTGTTTAATTTTTTATTGGGGGTTTTATCATACATGCATCATAAATTTCGGAAATTTTACCACCTGAAATTTTCGGAACCCAATTATAGAGTTAATGCATTTATAGCTCAATATAGTAACAGGATTTAATTTATACACTCATACAGTCTGTATTTTTTTGCTTTGTGGTTTGATTTGTACTATTTCAGCATAATAAATCATTTTGAAAACAATATTTGATCGCCAAAGTAAACAATGAAATAAGAGTGTACAGAGTACCGTGATTTCAGTTCTCATAAATAGTCAATTAAGTTCGCGAAATTGGATTAAATAAATGTGATATCCGGTGAAGTTTTTTGAAAACAGTAAGCTGTTTTATAATATTGTTCACGGTTCAATTTGTATTTTATTTTAAAATTGGATTAGATATTAATTTGGATTAGGTAACATTATGTAAGAAGAATGATGAATGAAGTATGTACGATAATTGAGCTAATGATGAGAGTAAGTAAGTCTAAAGTCATGATGTTTGAAAGAGAGAGTACGAAAACATTTGCAATATAGTTGTGAATGATGAATACTTGGGGCAGGTTGATGAGTTTGTATATTTGGGAAGCATGTTTACGAGAGATGGAAAGACTGATAGGGATTTGAAAGAAGGGCGAATGCAGGAAATTCGATTAACGGGGGACTGAACGCTGTTGGCGCAAACAAAAAGTTGTTCAAATAAGCGAAGCTACCAGTCCACAATGGAGTGCTGATACCAACCCTGATGTATGGCAGAGAGGCATAGAATGGGCAGACGAAGGATGGAAGTAGACTGAATGCTGTAGAAACGAGATCTTTGAGGAGAATATGTGGTAAAACCACGTATGATCGTGTGAAAAATGTTGAGATTCGTAAAGAATGCAAGGCTGATGTAAGCGTAATGAGTAAGATTAAGAAAGGGACTCTTATATGGTTTGGGCATGTAGAGTGAATGAACGAAGAAAAGAGTGTAAAAAGAATATATGACGTGAATATGAATAGAAGAAGAAGCCGGGGACGCTAGAAGAAGACATGGCACAATCAAGTGAATCAATTGAAGTCAGAATAACAGAAGAGAATTTATGAGACGATGCATGAATGTGAATGAAGCAAGAAGTGTATGTCAAGATCGAGTTGTTTGGCGGTCCGTCCTCTCTACCTACCCCTGCGGAGAAACTGCGTGATGGTAAGTTAGTTCGTTAACATTATGGCTAGGAAGATACCTAATAGACACTTTAACAGTAACTCAGTAAAATAAACAATATTTATAGTTAAAAATATAAGATCGCATCTTCTTTACGTCTAGAGCCAACATTTAGATCCAAGACATTTTCCCAACAAAGTAGCTCTCTCCATGAATGGTTTGTATATTAATATGAACGTAAAGTGTCCTCGAAAAAAATGCACGTGCCTTTTTATTTTCCTTTGCATAACGTAGTCGAAAACCACATAAATACACAGCAAAAGAGACGCAAAGTGACAGAGCGGAGGGGCGCAACTTGATGGCTTGCCAAGTTTGGGGTGGTTTTGCGAGTCTCGGGGCACGTAAACACCCCCTCAGCTTCCTGCGCCCCTACTCCCTTACCCTCATACGCCTCTCCATGCCTGCTGCCAATTAAAACGTGAGCAGCGTACAAGCAAAGCATGAAAAGCCTTTTCGTGATATATTACGGCCTCCAAACTGCTTCCTTACAAATCTATTTAATATGGTCGGTGAGAAGTTGGTGAGTCATCTCCCAGAGGAATTCAGGAGAGTGTTTTTTATTCAGGAATACGGAGAGTGAAATTTTTTTAACCCTTCATAATATTATGCTCGAGATTGTCCTGAAAAATTAAGTAGGTATGCTGTTTTGATATTCATAATACAATATTATTTTATCAAACAACACCCATTAATTTTATGCAAAAAATATACCATGCATCACCCTTAGTGGTTCTTTACGTTTGGTGACTTAGAAGGGGTGCCCGGCTTCATAGGGAGAGATTTATCCAGGGTTTGGTAGCGAATGCGTCTGCCCCTCAACTTTGTGGTTGGCTGGATGAGGAGGCCGGTTGAGGGAGACCCTTTGTCCTTTCCAGCCGGACTCTCGACCCATCGCCTTGCACTGCAGTGAGAGGGATGGATTCATATGCATATTCAATGCCCCAGATTCCTACCCATTTCATCCTTCCCATAAGTTCCTCTCTTGCCTTTCCTTAATAAAACTCTCCACACAATATCCCTGAAGATGACATAGGCCCTAAGGGAAATTATATTCTTGAGGACCTCCTGTACGGAGTTAATGTAAAAAAAACACTATGATAGAAAAATGTTTCTAATATTTTCATAAGAAGCAATTACAATTGGTGCCTCCCTCTAATAGTTTGTTACTTTTTATAGTAAATCCCTTCCCACTCTATTGTTTTCGGTGCCTACATATAACCGATAATTCCTAAAAAACACTATAGATAAGGATCATAGATTTAGCCACTCAGACATTTACAAACTATGTTGCAATGACTGTCCTTCGTTCTGTATAGGAAAAACATCCCATAATATAAATATCAGAATCACGGAACAACACTTAGGATGTTTACAGAACAATCGTTTTTCAGAGTTTTCCAATCATCCCATTTCAACCGATCGTTAATAAAGATCGATTTTTAATAAAGGTAGAGGAGTTCAAATTCTTCACCCTAAATAAAGACAAGAAAAATTGATAATTTAGATGCACTGGAAATTCGAAAATCCCTCAATAATAACTCTAGTACATTGAATAACCAAGCCTTTTTAAATATTTTTCCAGTGAATCGCTTTGTTATCCGAAAAAACCCTACTTACCCCTTCCCCTTTGGTCGGCTCGCACTCCAATACCTAAATATCCATGTACTCGAATATCTATCATTATTTTATATCGTAGTTTAGTTTTAATATATTCCTGATAAGGGAAGGGTACTTCTGAAACCGGTAGAGATTATATATAATTATAATATATATATATATATTATATATAATTAAAGTGGTTCAAAACAAATTTACACGTTTATATTATATCTATCATATTCTTTAGTTATTAAAATTGCCCTTACAAAGCTCGATCTAATCGAAACCGGTTGGCGTTAATATATAATATATTCTTGGTTTATAACACAGTGATTATTTTATTTCTTATAAATGTTTTTAATAAGGACCGTATCTCACATGTAAAATATGGGGTTTGATAGTCCTGTTTTTTTTTCAATAAAAAAATACATAAATGAATTTAAAAATATACTTTAAAAATATAATATTCATATACTCCTGACGATGAAAGCATCGCTCTCGAAACATGCAGATATAACGTGTATTTATAAAGTGGTGAATACTAAGTATATTTTTAAATTCATTTATTAATATTGACGCCACAAAGTGAATACCAATCGCTTGAAGAAATTATAAAAAAAATATTTAATACATAGTAATAATTCAGGTGTATTGAAACAACTTATTTTTATAATGTATGTACTTTTGTAATTTATTCAATAAATGTATAATTATTTTGAAGTGTCATTAATAATAACATTAATCAGAAATACTTTGTATCCTGATGAGCGAAGCTTTGGTTCAGAAACATGTTTTTATTTATGTATTAGACAGTTTTGTAAACAAAGTATTTCTTTTTATTTTATGTACTTTTGTATCAGTTTTTTTTTATTTATCTCAGAGGTGTTGTGTAGTTCCTACGAATATACATAATATGTCTATATTATAATAATACTATAATCCAACAGCTCACAAAGGCGTAATTTTTTTTTTGACATCTCGCAAGATCTTTCGAGCACTTTCATGTTTTGAATTTTTATCTCTTCAAATTCACTATTAGCCTATTGACAAATATTTTCTTTTCTTTCAGATCCAAGAGCTGAGATTGCTGATATCATCGGTGAGTGAACATTTAATTTTTCCAGGAAAACATAAAAACAACGGATACAATAATTTTCCAGATCTCATTACACCCGCCAAGTTAAGTCGTAAATCTGAAAACGGCATTCAGTCGTAAGGTATCGAGTGAAAAGCGGAACAAAGTATTTCCCGTATATATAAAGTTTAAAGCTCTTTTCAAGGAAAGCTTTCCATTCCCGCCGAGCCGGTGAAAATGTCTTCGGTGGTTTTATTTATCTTTTTCCCGCAGAAGAAAGGTCCCCTGGTCTTACCCGACGTTTATTTAACGGCTTAGTTAGATCGGGCTTTTAACCAGAGATAACGATAGTTAATGTAACTGGCAGCCTCGAGTTCAGGTACAGATAGTTTTGGAAACAAATAACGAAAGATAGAATTCAGTACGATTTCCCGGTGTTCAATAGTCAGTGGCGTGCATAGAGCTTGTGATGAGGGGCGAATTAATTGATATTTAAAAAATCACCCCAGACAACACTCTTTGTGCAAGTTTTCGCTAAGAATTGCTAAACTGATGGCTGTAGCCGAAGTTTATTGGAATACCCTAAGCCAAATCAAATACCAAAATAACCGCTTTATTTATGCATATTACAAGCTAATTACTGTAATTTATAAAATTTCCATATTTTTATTCCTCTAAATAAATACGGACAGTGTTTTGAAAGAAAGCCAACATGATTTTATTATTATTTTGGTAATGAACTTGTTCTAATTAATAGATGTACCAACAGATGGCACTGATTGCTATATTTGCTGGCATTGCTGAAAAGCACTGCTTTTCAGACTAACACAAACCGCACATTGTACACACATGTATGTTTAAATGTATACCATTTGAATATGACGTGTAAGTCATTTGCATACTTAGTTTCTGCCTTCGTCATGTTATAAGTTCGATTCATGTCCACCAGCACCGCACAGTGCAGACACGTAAAGTGGGAGACACAGCAAAATTCGTTGCTCACATTGTCTATGAACACATTCACGCACGATGTAATGTGAATACTCCCTTATGTGTCGTGCCTGCCGCTGTACGTGTTTGCACTGCACGGTGCCAGTAGATGTGAGTGTTGGCCTATAGTGGCGAGGTCGTCGTGTCGCGCGCGGCGTTACGTATATTTTTTGAAATTGAGGATTGTTTTGCAATAATTTAATTTTTTTTTAAAGAAAGACAAACGTTCCCGGGTTATGAATAATATGAAAATATTTGAAAATCTCTTACTACCACCACAGTTAACGGAATTGTGCCGTGATGGAGGACTTAACCAGCCGAGGAATTGAATTTACGATGCCTCGGTAGGAGCCAGATGCGATGCCAACTCAGCCACTGACCGGTCAATTTTGTACACTTGATTTTATTTTTATTTCATGCAAGTAAGGCAGTGCTTATACGCCTATATGGACGGCACGCCTTTGTCAAAAGCAATATAAGATTTAATTCCCATTGAAGTCCCGAAGCCTGTTGGGAATCTAGGTGTATTTGTTAGGATTTCATGATTAAACAGATCTCTCAAAATCACCATGGTGAGAGATCATTCATATTCTGAATACTCGTTGTTTGAAATTGCCATGTTTAGTAACCGGGACTGATTAGTTGCGCACTTTCCTAAACCTTTCTTCTCTACGTTTCCATCCCCTCTCTACTTTCCTTTGTTCAAATTTTCGATGCCATAGTCACACCGGCTCCAAGCAGTTTAATATTTAAGACTTATGATAAATCAATCAAAACTATTTATTAAAATAGGTATTTTTAAAACGAATCTTTAATATATGGGTATTTTGTTTACGAACAAAGAATCCCGACGTGAAGATATATTAGCACTTGAACCCCAAGTTTTTGGCCGCTGCAGTGGCTTCAGGAAAAATATTTGAATTCTATTTATTGGAAAGAAAAACACATTTAAAACTTGTTTCTCTTTGTAAACGATCGTTAAGACACATTTATAGCCACGCGGAAAGCTTTTTTCCTTTCCATTTGAAAGGAATGGATTGTGAAGTAGCTAGGATAAACCTCACTTTTTTTGTCGATGGGTTTTTCCTGGCTAATGACTATAAAACCCATCAAATTAAAGAATAATTCAAATTGTGTAGTAGGAGGTTTACGTGAGCTTTTTTTTAATGGCTGCTCAGTCCAAATGAGTGTTCGAGCCAGTGTCAAGTAAAGGATGATAGTGGAATATTTTTAATTGTAGTTAAAAAAAAGTTGTTAATTTTTTTTTTTTAATTTAAACATTAATATAGTTTTATTATGTAAATCTGACTATTGCGATCATAAGTTAATGCCGTTAATATTAAAAAATATATATTTATAGTTTTGTATACACGTTTGTCGACAGATGATAACAGGGATGCAATGCTGTAGGGGGTAAATTCCTATATTGGTCAGATCAGGGTGAAATATTTATAAGAATCATTTATAGGGCCACCGGAAATAAAATGATTGAGGTCCTTTTCTCCAAGACGACATTCGTACATGGCAATTTTTTTTACTGTTTTTTTTTTGCTAGATGTACATTGTGGCAGAACTGCCCTATGATGGAAGAAGTTGAAAATTTTTTTAAGAATAGTCTCGAAAACCACGGTTTTGAAGAAATCAAGTGATTAAAGGTTTCAATTGATTGGTGTTTTCGTCTCCAGGGATACCGCAGTAACTTGGTAAACGTTGAATGAAACTAAGAAAACAAAAAATGGCGTAAAGTAATGACAAATCTACAAGAAATGTATATTTTTTTGACCCTTAGATCGCTTAAAAATATAAATAGGCTGATTTAAGAAATTTAATATTATGTTAGGGAATATATCGTGTTGGCATTCGCATTCCGTCGAAACAAGTCACTCACAAATGACTTTATTTTACGACTTTATATCCTCTATATTCTCATACCATGGAAATAGTAAATAATTTACTAATGTAATTAATATGTCAAATTCGTGATTTAAAGTAGATACTAAATTGTACAATGAGATATTAAAAAAATATACCCTGTTATAAAACAAAAACAAATAACGCCCATAACTCCTGAAACATTTTAAACAGATCCCTTTATTTCCACATTGTGTGATTCGTGATTTTGCGTAAAATGTGTTAAAGAAAACACTCCCTAACAAATGTGTTTCCATCAAAAACGTATTTTCATATTCATAAAACAAACCCAGCTCAAATCTCCCGCATACGCATTTCATTCATTAAGCCTTTGTAATTTGCGGTAAAAACTCCAAACTGCGCTTTAAATCCATTCAACTAAATTTCATACGCACTTGTAAAGCCCGCCCATAAAAGTTCGCCTTTTAGCACCTACCCACGATTCACATCCCTCTGTTTTCAAAAGCACAGCCTTTTCTTCCGCGCGAGGGGTAGTGAGTTGGTAGTTCCCGGTTCCCAGTTCCCCGGCGGGAGGATTGGGGAGGAATTTGGATAAATTGCAAGTAAGGAAGAGTAGGGAAGGGTGAAGCAAGAGGGTTGGTGCAGGGGTTAAATTTGTTTTGATCCTTGATTATTTCGAGGCCGCAGGACGAAATTCTAACTAGTAGCGGAATGATTATTATTCGGAGTGATTAATGACTTGTGGTGGCGATGGTAACAATTGAACCGTTCGCGTGAAATACAGGTTTCCCGAGTTAAATGTTAAACACGAGTTGATTGGATGGTTTTTGTTTGGTTTCTCTGTCCTAACAATAATTCGCTTCTCTTTACGTCATTTGTGGAAAGTTTACATCATTTTGTTGTATAATAGTAATAGTATCCAAAATACATCATGTCTTTTGGCTTTTATTGATAAAAATCCATTTCATAAAAACAAATAGTATTTAAATCTTTTTTTATATTATTCCGATGAAGGGGGCAATATTTTGACCCCCTTTTAACATGTAAAATCTACAGGTTCAAAAATAATTTCTATTCGCAATAAGAACCTCTAACCTCTATATCAAGGATTTCTCCCATCTCACAACGTTTCCTAATATTCTTGGTGTCATACCATCGTCCAGGTAGTTATGAATTTTGTGTAGAAATACAAAACCATCATGTTGTATCTGCAGAGTAAAGTATCGCATCGCAAGACGTCGAATTAGCTATAAACATCAATTCCTTGCAACGCCTGGTGAATTTATTGTTACCATTTATTTTCATAACTTGTGGTTTCGTGTTTACTCTGCTGTACTCTCATTACATCCCCAAAAAGCAGTGAAGTGCTGCGAATTTTGCCAAATCTTGCACATTCAGCAGTTTGCATATCCCCATAGCGAAGCAAGTACGGCTAGTATCATTTTACTAGTCGACGACCGATTTCCGAAATAAATTTTGATAATTCGGTAGCGTTGTTCAAACGTGAGTCTATTCATGATGGTTTGTCAAACTACACTCATCGTAAAAATCAAAAAGTGAGCGCAGTATGACAGTTCGGTTTGACAGTTAACCCTTTCGTTATCTAGGCAAAAAAAAAATTGGAAGTAGCGGCATACTTCACATCTACACCACAATGTTGAAATTTTATTTCAGTAAACGTTTTAAAAAAATACTATGGTCGCGTAATGAGAAAAACCTACCGAATGTTTAAACTTTTCGCAATCACTTTCTTGTGTAAATTGTCCATTATTTCTAAAAGTTTTCTAACATACATTTGATATTTATAAAACACATAAATCGATCATTATTTTTTGGACACTGCGACGGAAACCAGTGACCAATCTACAGATAAAAATATGATTATTTTAATACCTTCCTTAACCTTTCGATCGAACTAAGCTAAATTTTGCTCAGTGATAAAAAGTCACCGTACGCCCTTGCCTGCACGTTTTAGGATACCATAGAAGGGGACCACTTGGTGTTGTACCTGATAATAGAAGTTCGAAGCAGCAACATGAAACTTTGTAGCAGATGTTAATTAATATGGCCGAGGTTTGAATAGTAGGCGATCCAACATTATCCGAGCAGTAGTTTCACGCGGCGGACATTGATTTTCTGCCTCCTACAGGGATGGTGCTGTAAATCTTCAAGTATAATGAAAGCTATTTAGAAGGGGTGATATAATGGCTAATAGATTTGCTGTTTAATGAAACTTGTGGAGTCACGGATTTAATGGTTTCACTTTGCCAACTTTTGTTGTGAATTATTGTTATTAATCTCAAGGACGAAAAAACTCCTCAAATCGCGTCGAAGTGATGTTTCAATCTTTATATCCCAAAGGAGAGGCTTGTGAACGACCACCATTTAAAATCGAAGCGTTGTTTGAAATAGGTTTTGCTTTATTTAGTGACCATATCAAACCTTCATCTGCTCTTTCTCCTCTCCACTTGTGACATTCACCAATTTTCAAGTGACAAGTTCCGCTACCTCTGGGGATTATGTTGGTCTCTGTTTTTAATTTTTAATTTTTTTTAATGTGACACCTTACAAGGAGCAGATACAGGGGAAGTATATCGCCACCAAATCCGTTGAAAACTAAACCATTTATAAAAAAATGTGTTCTAAATAGTACAAAAATGAGACGTTTTTATTCTACAAACTATTTGATTGAATTACTGAGTAAGAAAGAAACCCGGAGAATCCTATTTTACCAAATAACATTTTCTGACAGTTATTCGCAAAACGAGGGTTTAATTCTTAAAAAAGCGAGGTTAAATATTCAATCTTTCTTATATCCCGTACCCTATCATCCCTTATTTATAAAACAACCCTTACTTAGAACACGTCCTGTATTTCTCCCGAAAAGGAAGCCGCCGTCAAATTTCAGGTGTCAAACAGAACCTTCTTCAGCGCTTGAAAGTTTCGGGGCTCACTGAAAGGCGTTTTCCATTCAATAGCTAGTCGTGTAATTTTCCGCTCGGCGAACTTTTCACTGCGCCCGCATATAAATAGCTTTTCCGAGAACCGTATTCGTACATAAATATACCGTTTATCTGTTTATATGTGACGATGGAGGAAACTGAGGATAACAAAATATCTATATGTTTGATGTTCGGCTGTATATATACGATATTTAGGAATGTTTTATTGTATGGCAAAGGGAGGATGAAAGTGAAGTGAATGCTGTACAAATAAGATATTTGAGGCGCATGTGTGGTAAATTCATCTACGGCGTCTTGTGGCGATACTGAATGAATGTAAGGCTTTACGCTTAATGAATTACATCTTAATCACACAAGGGAACTTACAAGGATTCATAGATGGTTTGGGCTTGTAGCGCGAATGAAAGAAAAGAGGAGTGTAAGGAGAATATGTGACGCGGAAGTGAACGTTAGAAGATGTCGGGGACACCCAGGGAGATATAACATGGTATCGGAATAACATAAGAGTATATATGAGATGATGTATGAATACGAATGAAGCAAGAATTGTGTGCTGAGACATAGTTACGTGGTGTTGCATTATTTTTGCCTACCCCTGCGGGGAAACGGCGCGATGGTTAGTTAGTTATTTTGTTTTATTTCTGTAACAAGCATAATACAATTGGCGAGTGGTCCTGATTATTACTATTCTCTATACTGTCGTGACAAGTAAAAACACAGTAATTGCCATAGGGGGTTATTCTCCAGAATGAAGGGTGGAGTTTTGTTTAACTTTTTCGCATAATTACTATTGGCCTAACGTACTGAGTTTTTGCCAAAATCTTTTTATGGACACTTATTCTATAATATAATTACAATAAACTTTGTAAAAAATTGTAATATCTGCTGAGAATAAGCATAATAATTGTAATAAGTAAAAGCGGTGTTGTTGCAGTCGAATAATTTACATGCAATATTTAGTACGTTCTTCTTTTTGTTCGCTGTATGTATAGCTTCTATATGTCTCTTTTTAGTTTTTGTTATTACCTATTTTTTGTTCTCTGTATGTATAGCTTTTATATGTTTCTTTTTTAGTTTTTGTTATTACCTACTCTTTGTTCTCTGTATGTATAGCTTCTATATGTTTCTTTTTTAGTTTTTATTATTACCTACTCTTTGTTCTCTGTATGTATAGCTTCTATATGTTTATTTTTTAGTTTTTGTTATTACCAACTTTTTGTTCTCTATATGTATAGCTTCTATATGTTTCTTTTTTAGTTTTTGTTCTTACCAACTTTTTGTTCTCTGTATGTATAGCTTCTATATGTTTATTTTTTAGTTTTTGTTATTTCCAACTTTTTGTTCTCTGTATGTATAGCTTCTCGAGTATATGTTTCTTTTTTAGTTTTTGTTATTACCTACTTTTTCACCCGAAGGAATTGAATTTGATGAAAATTCTTTGTGTCCCGTATATTTGGAAAATAGTTATGACAATCCACAAGGTTCATAATATCAATTTTCGGTTAGTCTCGGATATCAGCAGAGACTTGACCATTTCGAAGAATGTTAATTGATTTGGCTATCCTTTACAAAATTGTTAATAATCTGGATGATAATTAACCCGGGTGTACAAGAAGTTTTGATTTGTTCTGGACAGACCTGAATAATACGGGATATTATAATTTTTTACCAAAAGCGTCAAGATTCAATAATGAAATATGTAAACATCACATTTTCTCAAATTCCATGAATTCATTTATAATCTCAATACAAAAAGCCGTAGCTGATGATTATTTTTATGTCTTCATAAATAAATAAAAATTTAAAGCTAGTAAAATATTCGAACCTGTTTTGGGTGACACTTTAACATCGTTTGTTTGGCCATCGTGCAAACAAACAATATCGTTATTATACTATCGTGTTTTTGCACGCACCGAGTTTCTGTGAGGTAAATAAAACTTCTTATTTTTTTTTACGGTAGCTCCACACAGGAGACCCTGAAGGAAATAATTTCTCTCAAGGCCTATATATCATCTTTGGGGATGCTGTGTGGAGGGTCTTTTAGAGGACAGGAAGGAGTGGTCATGTTTTAGGATGGAGGTAACACAGAGGCCGGCAGATCATTCCACAGCCGAGCTGTTGAACAGAAGAACGAGTCGTAAAAGCTGTAACTAAATTTGCAACTAAATAATACATAAACTTTATTGCGTGCATCACACATGTTGTAAACACATTTATTAGAGATATTTATTTACACGCCGATATAAAATCAATATAATGTATTATATTATGTATTATATATGATGCTTTTATGTAAATATTTTGTTTGTGTTACTAAAATATTTTTTATTGTTTTAATATTTCAGCCAATAAAACTATACGTATTTTTTAAATTCTTATTTCGTTGTGGAATTCTTTCTATCAATGATCATTAAACCCCATACATTTTTCCATTTGTTTACTTTCAGGTAAAAAATTTCACCCGCTCGTAGTGCGAAAAAATCGGCGTAGAAAAAATGTGGGAAAAAGTTTACTATGAAAATTCTTTACGGTCGGATTAGCTCGAAGATAAATAATAATCTCCCAGGGTTTTAATTTACGTTGAAACGTCACGCGTCGAGAGGAGAATTGACAAACACCACGCACTTGAAATTAATAACGGTTGATGTAGGTATACACAAATATTATGGGGGGTACAATGGCGAATATGTTAAAACCTTCTAAAATTTTTGACAGATTATAAGGGGTTAAAATTTTTTGGACTTTTGAAATATGTCTCGGTATATCTATATAATATATACAATAATATTAAATATGTAAATTTCATTTTTTATTAACGCCTTGTTTCCTTTGTATTTGCGTAAATTCTGGGAGTCTAACCCGAAAGCATCCGCAAATATTCATAAACCCCCAGCGTTTACCATATGGCGGCTAATTCTCTCATTTCCATAAACCCACAGTGCATTATGCTGAAGCGGAAAATTCACCAGACCCAGTAATAACATAACGAAACTTATTGTAAACGTTTATTTTGCAAGAAATTGTTGGTTGAAGCACATTTAAAATCATTCCACAGCATCGAAATTGCAGAATTGCATCGTCAACCAATTCCTTCGTCACTGAAACAATTTTCCCGGTCGCAATCTACCAATTATATGTGGTTCGTATGGTAATAATATCATATCACATTATTCAGCGATACGGAAAACTCAATCATTTCTCCCTTACCATAATGCATACTTTTCCATAAAATAACTTAATAGCGTGTCTTCTATGTTATCTTACTGCCAGGCAAGCACTTTATATTCAGAAATAGGAAAACGGTTATAAAATATTAATGACGGTTTAGATGCGGATGGAAATTTTCTGCTGACTTTCTTTCTTCGGTCTCGATCTCACGGGACGTTTTTTAAGCGGAATTTTCTTTTCCTATGTTGGAATACAAAATACAATGCATTATGATACGACATACAAGCGACATATTCTTAAGCGACAATTACTTGAGACTTTTTAAGGATTCGGATTCTACTCGTATATAAATATGCATCTGCTTCGGCTACACAGATTAGAGTTTATAAAGCTTGTGTAATGCCACTCAACGTGTGCCTTTGTTTCAATAACCGCATGTGGTAAAGCAAAATACACGCCTCTCTAAGCATGGACTTTCGCATGCCGAACACCCAATTTCATTACAATACACAAGCTTCATAAATTCAGTGATAAATCGACAATTAGGAACTAGTAAAAAAAAATTTATGTAACTTATTTAATCATTGAAGAAAATAATATTAACATAACCTAAATGAAAGATGAAACCGGACAAAGGGACAGAAACTAAAAAGATTTCAGTCACATCTGGGATTCGAACCAAGGTCCTCTGCCTATCCGGGGCAACGCTCAACCGACTTAGCTAATGAGACCAGTTCAATTTGTGTCATCTTCATCGATATCATTTCTCAAATTCAAGATTTGTGAATATTATTTTCCATTTTTAATCTCATATTATTGGCAGCTATCTTTATGATGTTTACAAAGTTCTACCCGAACACAATTGCAAACTAAATAGTGTCTCGGATTAGAATCCGACTTTTTATTTATATGAGACATCTGTTGAATTTTTATAAAAGTCTAAATAATATATTCAATTTTTTATTATTAATTATTTTTATTGAGATTTAAAAACCTCATTGTAATATTTAATCACTGAAAAAAATAATATTAACATAACCTAAATGAAAGATGAAGACACAAATTGAACTGGTCTCATTAGCTAAGTCGGTTGAGCGTTGCCCCGGATAGGCAGAGGACCTGGGTTCGAGTCCCAGATGCGACTGAAATCTTTTTAATTTGTTGTTTTTTCGGTTTCGTGTTTCATTTGGGATGTGTTAATATTATCTTCTTCAATGATTTAATATTACAATAAGGTTTACAAACTTCAATAAGTTATAAAAAATAAATTGAATATACATTTTTATTGAAAACCATTTCATATTTTAATATTTTGGCATTTGGTTATTCAGAATTTTACGTATAAAAATTAACAGTTTCTTTTTTATTGGAATCCAATCAAACTCTTCTCTCATTTGATTGATTCTGGTCCATTTGGTTGGCTGTCCATGGAACATTAGGTATCCTCCTTACGTTAAGGTTTTTTTCTAAGTGGAAAACTTTTGGAATAAAAATATTTTAATATATTTCTCTTTCTTAAGTCGAGCAAGAACTTTTAATTTTACATTATTTTTAATGGTCCTTGTTTCTTTATAGGACGATTTATTACGTTTTTACTTTGTTTCCATTGTTTAATCGATATTTTCAGAGTAAAAAATAAAGTTTTATTTTTTTTATTTTGAAGATATAATTACTCCAGAAAACCTCTAAAATTTACCATATGGCATTCCCATGGATAATTGAATGACATTTATTCATATATTAATATAAAATGTTGGTAAAGTTGTTCGTAAGTAGGAAATGCATATCAGATTTCAGATCAAACATTATATCCCACTTGAGGTATTTTCTGCACCTACCTTTAAAAAATCTAGTTCTTATCCATATTGGATGATTAATAACGGAATTATTGTTTAAGATTTCGAAAAAATCAGTATCCTACCTTAATAGTTTCCATTGTCCTTATTATTTACGTGTTAAACTTTTTAAAATCCTTTAATTAGCAACATCAATGTTTCCCGTTCCCTTTATTTATGAGAAACGAATATGACAGTTTTGAAATAAAGAACAAAATTTTTATTATTGTTCAACATGATCATTTTTCATCCACAGTTCATTTTCAGGATTTAGGTGTGTGTTTATATTTATTTCATTGGGATTCGACACTTTGTCGCATTCTGCTTTGTATAAGTCGTTACTTCATCCCGGTTCTAATATTCCCCCACACTCTGGAAAAAAATTGGCTACGTAATAACAAAAAGATATTAAACCGAAACGTAATGGCGGCTGGAAACAGGAACAAGCTGGGAAATCCCGTCTTGCTAACATTCCTAATCCTTGGGTTGCAATTGTAAACATTAATTTAATTAATTACGAAACATCAAAGATTTACCATTTTTGCCAAGCTGCAAGCTCTAATTTACAGCTTTGTGTATTCTAAATATATATTTTTTTTAAATATTGTCGCTGCATTCATAATATAGCTTATGTGCCGTTTCGTACATTCTGAGATGATCGAGAAAAACTGCTTTAAAAAATAATTGCAGACTAGATTTGAATTTTTTTTTTTTAATTATTAGGCAAGCTTTCCTGCTAAACAAATCTATTCTTTTTAGCAAATCTAGTCTTTGCAATATTTTTTTAAAGCAGTTTTTCTCAATCATCTCAGAATGTACGAAACGGCACATAAGCTATATTATCAACTCTGATGTATGGCAGTGAGGCATGGAACTGGCAGAGGAAGGATGAAAGTAGACTGAATGCTGTAGAAATGAGATCTCTGAGACGAATGTGTGGTAAAACCATGTATGATCGAGTGAAAAATGTTGAGATTCGTAAAGAATGCAAGGCTGATGTAAGCGTAGTGAGCAAGATTAAGAAAGGGACGCTTAGATGGTTTGGGCATGTAGAGCGAATGAACGAAGAAAGGAGTGTAAGGAGAATATATGACGCGAATTTGAATGGAAGAAGAAGCCGGGGACGTCCAAGGAAGACGTGGCACGATCAAGTGAATCAAATACTTGAGTCGGGCCATGTCAGAAGTCGGAATAACAGAAGAGAATGTATGAGACGTTGTATGAAAGTGAATGAAGCAAGAAGTGTTTGCCAAGATCGAGTTGTTTGGCGGTCCGTCCTCTCTGCCTACCCCTGCGGGGAAACGGCGTGATGGTTAGTTAGTTAGTTAGTTAGTTATATTCCATTATTGTACCCATGCATATTAATAGATTTATGTGACATGTGTATGTTGATACGAACATGACGTTGTGAGTTGAAAATATTTGTGTTAACATAGTCACTCCACACAGAAAAGCTGTCGTGACGCCAAAACACACACTTTGCGAGTTTTTAGTGGTACACTAAACGAAATTTTCCGGTTCATATTCAAGATATACTCGAACCTTTTACTCGTATTTTGGTTTTGAAAAAGTTCCAACAAAATTTTCCGCCAAGAGCCAATATTCAGGATACTTTATTTTGGTCCATTATTCGCGAACACAATATTGAAGTAAACCGAAAACCTCACCCCTTCATTCCCGTCACGGAATAAAGTACAAGTAGTTATTGTTATAACGAGAGGGCGGCAGGGGGATCCACCAACTTTAAGCGAGCTAACGCAATGAAATGTTCAAGTCATCCTTTAATATTTGTAACTTTTTCGAGTTGGTGACACACATGCGCCGGCAGCGGGCTACCAGAAAATTTCAAATTTCAAAATTACAATGTTTTGTTTGGTGAGAGCGATTATTATTGCGCGGGATTTTAATTCAGGGCAAAAAGTTTCGTTCGCCCGGGAAAAGTTTATCAGATTAGCACTTTTGTTTTCTTGGCAGCTTTAGATAATGCTTTGTCAATGTTTAAGCTTGTTTTTGTCATCTTCAAGTGATGTTTTGTTTTTGATGAAAAAAAGTTTTTCTCGTCATGAGTGCTTTTCCCGGCAAGGTAGAGGGTAGGTGTTATGTAAATCTCGTTTAAATTAATGTACGTGTGGGAGATGTTGATGGAAGGGCAGTCATGCTTGGACTTATGCTACCGGTACATTCTGTCTGACTGTATTCTATTATCACGAATGTTATGATGCTGTGATGAAGTTATGAAACGATGATTCAACGTCGTGATAAAGGGATGAAGTGATAAAGTGACGAAGAAATGATGTTGTATTGATGGAGTGATGAATCAATGATTCAGTGAAGTTGTAAAGGAATGTAGTGATGCAGTGTTGAAGTGATAAACTGATTGAGTGATGAAGAAATGAAGTTATATATAATGATGATTTAAAAAAAAAAAAAACCGCACATGAGTCTCAACTGCTCCCAACCGTCTGGAGCCAGTGAGACTATGGCATCCCCAATTGGGGAATGTTGTGAGGCTGAAGGTATTGGGGAGGGAAAGGAGAATGGGAAGAGGAAGGTGGGGAAATACCTGGCTATTCAGATCTGGTTACCAAACACGGCTAAAAGCAATTTCAAGCAACGTTTCAATTCTAAATCGTGGTCTTTCACCAGGGCGATACTGAGAGTATCCTCCACTCTGGAATGATGATGATTTGATGAAGTAATTATTTGATAACGTGATAACTTGATGAAGCGATGACGTGATGAGGTGATGACGTGATGGCATGTTGACGTGATGACGTGATGAAGTGATGACGTGATGACGTGATGACGTGATGACGTGATGACGTGATGACGTGATGACGTGATGACGTGATGACGTGATGACGTGATGACGTGATGACGTGATGACGTGATGACGTGATGACGTGATGACGTGATGACGTGATGACGTGATGACGTGACGACGTGATGACGTGATGACGTGATGAAGTGTGAAGCGATGAAGGATGAAAGGATGGGGTGATTAAGCGATAAATTGGCATCCAAACTACTCAAAACCTAAAAATGGCATTTTATTTCGTATGTATTCTTGTTGTTAATGCATTTCTGAAACCGACAATTGAAACCCCGAGTTATGAAATTCATACCTAACCCACCTTAAAATTCCTCGAGCTTTAATGGTGTCCTGGCAATTTCGATTCTATGGTGAATAAATTAATATAATATGAAAGGAAATGATCAAGGAGCCAAATAATTTATTGGCGTATATTTTTGAACAAAGTGATTTATTGCAAGAGCAAGAAGGATAAAACGAAAGGACAGAATCAATAAATCATATTTCAGACACATCCCTTAGCATCTTTTGGAGTTCTCGTACGGATAGACACACATTTGATGAAATAAATTGGTTCCGCTTTAGATGGATTGATATTGCATCTAGTTTTGTATAGCGTGGCAGATGGCGCTTAGTGTTCTCAAATGTTTTTATTCATATCTTCGTTGCTATTTTTGTGTATAAATCAAGAAGAACAAAGAAACAAATTTTCAATTGTTGGTACACGCATGGGAGAGAATACACATGAACCAAAACCTTTTTATTCCAACGCCAACGCTCTAAATTTCAACTTATTTTCTTGACGATTATAGTTAATATTCATACTCGATCTTTAACGAGATTCATTTACCGTTTACTTTCTTCATTTGCCGTCAGCGAGGCAATAATAATTCAGTATCGCCTTGGTGAAAGACCGCCATTCAGAACAGAAATGTTTCTTGAAATGCCTTTAGCCGTAGTGATTTGTTAATAGAATTTTTTTAAATGTCTACTAATTTTGCTTTACCGACCTTTTATTCTCCTCCCCACTACCCTCAGCCTTATTACATACCCCAACTGAGGATACCTTAGTCCCACTGATTTCAGACGGTTGGGACTCTTGTGCGGCATTCACATTTAAAAAAAAAAACGACGACTTGCAAGATGTGAGATATCGGGTACTATTTTCAAGTTCATATGTAGGTTGTCCTAAGCAGTACTTTCCTTTATGTACTACTAATCATCTAATAAATTCTAAAATTACTTATTCCGAAAAACTTAGATACCTACCAAAAGTTTTTCTCGGAAGCTCTCATTAAAATTATCTTTTTAAATACAAATCGCAGCATAAAAAACCCGACGAGCTTCAATTAATCAGCTTTCAACTTGTCATTTAAATATATGCAAGTTGAATGAAAATGTTCTTTATTTAGGGGAAGATTACCACGGATGGTTGTTTTGATTAAACGCCATCATTATTTTTTCAACCCCCCTGGTCCGCCATTGCTCGGGCTGTTTAAGGCATAGAAAGTGAAATTTTGATCTCTGTGAGTTATTGAAGATTATAATTTTTCCCGCGTGGAACAAATTCACCCAGTGCGGAATTGTACCTAGTATTTATTATTTCCCCCGTCCCACTTTCATAAAGGAAATGTTACATAAAGATGCAAATTCCTGAATGAGGGGAGAACGAGGTAGGTATGTTTTTTCGAAAAGGAACTTGGGGAAATTGGAGTAATTTAGACATTTCTGGTGAAAATGACGTGCATAAATAACCTGAAAACGTTGTCACTAATGTGATGATCGCAATTTTGTAGGAAATAGTCAATAGATAATTTTGTTTTCGAATGCTGAGGCAGCACATGCGCCTGATTTTTTATGTTTTCCATCTTAATTTTTGGTGTATGTTTAGACTTTCAAATTTTTTCTATTCAATGATTTATTTTAATTTTTCTAAAATGAAAAAGAAATGTTTGTATAAACCACTATTTAATGTATAATTACAACATGTATAAGAAGCAAAGCTTCCTTCACAGTATACTGAAATATAATTACAAGAATTAAATTAGAAACAAAAATTTATAATAAGTGATTAAAGTAGGTAAGTAATTAATTAAAAAATGTTAAAATAATTAATTTAAAAAATAAAACAATAACTTTGTTTTACATCACTTTTATTTATACTTTAGCCGACCGGGTTTCGCTACTACCGTAGCTTCTTCAGGGCAGTATACAACTAAACTATGAACTAAGATGCACATGTATTATAGATTGATACAAACAGGCTAGTGAAGGGCCAAGGGTGGGAGATCAGCAGGTACCTGCTGACCGGGAAGGGAATGTACTTTGTTTATTGGGAATAATTTAAGGATTGGACTTTTATTTAAATTTATTTGATTATTTATGAGTCTACAGAGAAATAACACTGCATAAAACAATAAAATAATGATTATTGTAATTTCTATTAATAATATTCCAAATATACGTATTAATTCGAAAATAAATTTAAGAGATAGCTTTAAAATTTTTTATTTATGATATTTAATTGACCACTAACACTTTTTATTATTATTTTAGGTAGGAATTTTATATCAATGAAATAAAATATTTTGAAAAGTATTTTTATTAAAAAAATGACAGCATATTTAAGTAAGCAACAATTTTGGGATCGTTATCATTTTCAATCAATTGGTTTTGGATTGTATTCTCTGCGGTTTTTAATCAATTATTCTCTATAGAGCCACCTGTGCAATGCAAGGGAATGTTCCGAGTTATGGTTTGAGATGGGGTTCCCCCTATATTAGGGGACTGTAATTGAAAATGGACCTTAAGCCAAAGCGTCCAAACGATTCGGTCCATTTCCGTTCGGACTGAAAAATTTCGATTCGAATGAAATAAATCGATCGCTTAATTGGTTCGAACCTACTCGGACATACGAATCGGTCATCAATCGAAATCATCTGAGCGAATATTTATTACGGCTTTATGAGATTACAACCCGAAGTGGTTTTAAAACCTCCCCTGTAGTAAGGGATTATTTTAAATGGAGCGGAATGTATTCAAACCGGATTTACAAATATATTATGGATGTGTACAGGTAGGTAAAATGTACCAAGAACCCCACGTTGAAATAAACATGGGTTTTGTTCAAAGGTTCTGAAATACAGTTAATTTTTTTACGTATTACGTCACCAGAATATCAGAAACATTGGATGTAATCACGAAAAACCCACTTTATGATTGATTTTTTTTACAAAACGAAACAGCGCTATGAAATTGATCCATTGAAAATACGGGAAGCCTTTACTTAACTATGATTGGAGATTGGAGTTCATTTCGCAATAATTGCTATGTTCTATCGTCACCTGGAAAATGATAATGTAGCTCAAATATAAATAATAATACGGTAATCTGAATGTCTGAAAAGCAAAAACTCTTGAACGATGAGCCCCAGCATATTGAAAAATGATCAGGAAATTTTAATTTTCTGCTGATATGGGACATATGGATGTTTAAAAAATCCATTTAATTAAAAAAAATTAGAGTCAGGCATATAGAGGGTTAACATAGAAATTACAACGAATAAAATAAAGAAAAAGTCCCAACCGTAATTACTTCCGGTGTACAAGAGTATTTCACAAGAGAAAATAAAATGAGGGTCAAGTGAAAAAAAAAGAATGATTAGGGCTTTCTGAAAGACAGAAGTGAATAGAAAAATTATTAAAAATTAATTAAGATATTAGAGATATTTTGAAAAGTTCTAACGGATATCGATAAAAATATTAATTGTCTTGCCATTACAGTGGATGTTATATGATAGGTTAAGTTGTGTGGGTAAACGATGTTGGAGATATGATTTTTTCAAAATAAAAATTGGTCCATGGCCCATCTCCCATGTTTCTATTATCAGAAAACGATTTATCAGTATTTTCGTAGCCTTGCTGTGTTTCTAATCACATTTCTGTTTCTAAATTTTACTCCAATATCTTCGTTACATAATGAATAACGAGAAATGAAAGACAAAAGCTTACACCATTGATAATTCAGATGGGAGGTATAGCGGGAGAAGACACCGCGCCGCACTTCATGGCTTCGAAATCTACGTGACCGGTACAAGTGCAGTTCCCCAGAATTGTTGCGAGTTTCAGCCTGCATGTGCAAGGCAAAGATAGCCCCGATGATGGCCAACCTGAGGTAAGAGAACACCAGAAGAAAACTATATAACTGACATTTATTTGCATAATTCACGACTAAAAATAAAAAATAAAAAAACTAACGATTAAAATATAGCACTTAATTACAACTATAAGAAGAATTATTATAAGTTACATAATACAAAAAAAAGACATCTCCGCGTTTACGACGACGATAATTTTTTTCATAATTTCATCATTTTAGAGCGAAAAACGCGAAATTCGTAATTTTCGGGTAAATATCGCGAATTTTAGTATTTTTCACGCGATGTTCTGGTAATTTAAAATAAGAAAGTAACATTATACGAGCGTGTTCTAAATATGTTTTTTGTCTGTGGTTTTGTCAAGCTTGAATAGCAGTGAGGTGGAATGCAGCTAACTTCATGTCGGAAATGTCGCGTACTGTCATATTTTCGTTTTCGATTTATCAAAAAATACATTCCAGTTTTGTTGAAAAATTCATCTGGTTTTGCTGAAAAATAACACAATTTAACCAAAAATAACGCGAATTTAGCAAAAAATAACGCGAAATTCATCGAAGATTTCCGGTCCCTAGTAATAAGTAATGTTGAAAGTATGTTGTCACATCAGTGGATTGATTGCATAATTCCACTGTAATATTATATAAGTGCTGTATTATATAAAGAAATAGTAAGTGGAAACCTTTTAATGGTAATCATGATGCGTTTCCAAAGTGAATCAGTTTTACTTAGCGTTATTTAAATAATACATAGGAATTTATTTCATCTAAAATTCTTCCGCTGCTAAAATATTGTAATTTTCCAATACAATTTATCTGCAAAACGTTTTGTTCCTATCGGGCATGCTTCTGAAAGGAACATTGAATCGATCTATTGTAAATTGAACCAATAATAAAACCAATTTCACAACAAAATGCACAAATTGTTCACAGACGCGGTCTCGATGGAACCGGGGAAACTTATTGGCCAATAATGGGTTAAAAACCCATTAGAACAGCGAACGGGGGTAAGATTTCGAAGAAACATGGTCTATATATAGGTACACAGACCCACTTATAAAAAACTCAATTTCGTGATGTCTTTTTGTAAGACATTGTTGTAAAATGTTATAAAAATATTCGTTTAAATTCCGACTAAAACCTGGTTTAAACTTTGCTACATAATAAACTATATACTTATCTACTATGTAATACGTTAGATATATAAAATTACCTGACCGGTCAGTGCCTGAGTTGGCATCATGTCTGGCTCTCACCCAGTGAGTTCAATTCCACGACTGGCCAAGTCCTCCATCACCAATTTTTCAAAATTTCAGATTTTCAAATTTTGTCAGGTTATTCAAAATCCAGGAATGTTTTGATTTTATTTTTAAAAAAAAGATGAAAAAAAACTTGTAAAGCAAAAATATGTGTGGTGTCTAAAAGCAGCAAAAACTTCGGTTGTGTTATGTAAAAAAAATGAACAGCTCTATCTGCTCGGAATGTCTAGATCAACGCAGCTTTTTTAAACGCAACTCTAATGTTATTTCCATCATGAGCTATCTATTTAACTGTCATACAAATAAGGCAAAACGTTTTTTTAAACTTTCTTTGTTATAAATGGGTATTTCAATTGTTTAATAGGAAAAAGCATGTAGATAAACGATCGTTATAACTCGCGTAAAGCTGAGTAGTTAACTACAAATTAAAAATAATGAAAAAGCGCTTTGGCTCCCCGAAGTGTTTTTTAAGCAACTGTTTTGAATAAATTCCTATAAAATGATGATTTAAAATCAGCACTCAAACCTAATAACCTTACAAAGTCTTAATTAACTGCTATTAATTGAAAAACTTTCTATGAAGACATGATAACAGGGAACTCCAACAAAGTGCTGAAGGCGAATCCGTTGAATATACAGTTTTAAATCCCAACAAATTTTTTACCACGGGATGCTCGCTCCCGTTGTATCCGAAAATCGACACAATTTCCCTGAAAGGTTTTCATTATTCATCGAGTTTTAAATAGCAACACAATCAACTGGACCGACACGGATAAGGGTTATGTTATGAACCCCCTAGAACTTTTCCAAGAAAAACAAAGAGAGATTTAAAATGTATCCTTAATGCTAGACATCCGGGATGAACTTTTAAATTATGAATCTGTTTGGAGAGGGGAGGATTACGTATTTATAAATTATGGACATTTAATGAATAAACAACCAAAGTTATGTATTGTTTGCGTAATTTCGAAATACCTACCCCTTTTGCCTTACTTAAAAACATTCCATGTTTTCGAGAATGGCAATTAATCTCTTAGTATACGTACATGTATAAAGTATAACACATTAAAAAGTAGTAATTACTACGATTTTTTTATACAATAAACAATTTTAAATGTGAAAACATGGCCTTTCGAAACCCTCTATGTGCCGTGTACAATATAAATGAAAATAAAATAAAATAAACTTTTAACTCATTGGATTAACTTATTGAAGCGTGTAAATCTCTTTGTAATGTTTAATCATTGGTGAAGATAATATTAACAAACCTCAATGAAATGTGAAACAGAAAATAAAAATATAACGGTCGCAACTAGGGCTCGAACCCAGATCATCTAGTCTTACCGGGACTGGCGTTTCTACTAATTGAGGTATTGAAACCTAGTTATTTTCCGTCATTTTTATCGATTTCATATCTCAATTTAAGATGTATTAATATTATCCTCAATTAATTACCATATTTTTAGGTGATATCTGTTTGTTTGATTTGCAATACATTTGTAACCTAGGTAGTGTCTCAAATATTACGGTATAATAATAATATTTGGACGATTTGCATAGCGCCGTTTTTATGAAAAAATATCTCATAATATATCTCGGATAATATTACGGAATTTTTCTGAAGGTTCTTACGTATATCTAGAAGCATAAGAGATCGGTTCAACCAAAAATTAATTAAATCGAGCCAAATACATTATTTTTCATAAGTATATTATTCCACCACGTAGTATTTTTATTGATCACATATCGCCATTCCTGCCAAGCACCAACCATCACGGCCTAATAGATATGTTTCCAGCGATGGGAAATTCAATTCAATATATTGAGAGGATCACTGGCCAATAGACTGGCACACTGAACAGATGATCCCTAGAAATATAATCTATACTGCATTGAAAGAAAACTGATGTCACCAATTTAAAAAAGGCCTTTCGACTGTTCCCAACCTTGTTCAATTCACTGCCCACTTTTGAACTATACTTTTCATCAGCGCCCGTTTCTTCTTACTCAACAATACGATATCTAAATATATACACTGTGGCTGAGAGATAATAACTCTCATTTCGACGCGACCTTTTCATCATCCCTGTTCTCCATTATGAAAGTGTTTTTGCTCTTGATAAATATTTACACGCATCTGACAACAAACAGGTCCTGAGAAATCTGGTTAGGTGTTGTTATAACACCATAAAAAAATCTATTAAGCCATCCATAAATTAATACAATAATTGAACGGTTCATTTTGTTGCATGATTCTTTCATCGACATACCTTCGATAAATTTGAATTAAATTTGAATAATTAAAATTTATTAAAATATTTTTGTAGTCGTCGCCGCGATTTTAGTTCTTCAATGTTCTCTTGTAGCTCTTTACCGCCCCCATTTGCATTTGGGGCTACCACCGCCCCCTTGGATATCGCCTATTTTGGAAATTCTGCTCTAGACAAAATTTAGCTTACTTTGGGCACACGGACACGCCCACAGCACACTTCTATAGGTTTATGTCTTCAGTGGACTGACAGTTCTGAGAAGGTTGGATGTGCCCTTTGCCGTTTCTGTGAAACGTGTCAGGAAAAGGGTCAAATGTTATTATTTCACTCGTTAGCAACTTTTACGCGTTAGCGAGCTTTACGCGCAAGCAACTTTCTCCCGTTTGCCCTTCCGTGTTCACGTCATAACTGTCGGGGAACAAATTGAATTTCTAAGTGGGGTTAATATTTAAAACAATAATGCAAACACAGGCGCTGAATACATTCATTTATCTCACATCGATGTGTTAAACAATTGAATTAATTGAATATTGTGAAGGCTATTTGTATAGCCTTTACCAACATTGTACTGAACAGTAAATATGATATCTACAAATTGAGACTTATTCTTAAAAAATAAATTAAGTAATGGATAATCTTGAACTCAAAAGACAAATTTAAGTACATGAACACAATTGTGACTAACATCATATTCGGGCCTTTCCGTTAAGAGGAAAGACTGCGCAGCCTGTTTCATACAAAGCTTAATTTTGGATTTGAGGCTGTTTGAGCCATATATATACTACTCTGGTTAGCCACAGATTACATATTAAAAGATATTAGAATATTTTCAAAATTGAATACCCAAGTAGGTACCTACTTAAGAACTTTATTATTTAGAAATATATATATTTTTTAAATGTTTGGTATGAAATAAAATTTTTAAATGATTTTTTTTTGTTTGTTTAGAGATAGCAATAGTCGTCACAAAGCATTACTTTCGCTGTCAAATCAATTATGGCACCCAAACGACAAGCAAGGATTCACAACTTAATAACTTTATTAAAAAAAAAACTCGAGCAAGGCCGGGCACACCTCGGCTAATAAATTATAAAAATTAGATAAATATTCACTATGGAGTTGATAACTCGTATATATCAGCAAAATATTGATGTGGAGTTCGTTTCGGCATTAATACGGAATTTCCAAATATGTCCTTATGCAGTCGATTTATAGGTGTGTGAGCCAGGTAGTTTGTTTTATAATTGTCGCAGGAAAGGGTAGCAATTTTTGTCATATTTCTAGTCGGCATATATAGTTTTATTCTCCCCAAAAATTCAGGGCTGTCAATATCATAATTAATATGTGTTTAATAGAAAATCCGCCTATCGGACAGCGTAATCAAATTTAGCTGTTTCATCAGATTGAGATAGTTAATATTTTGAATTAGAATATTCAGCTTAAAATCAATGAATCTAAGGAATTTGTCCTGTACACTTTCTGCGTTGTTGGAATTATACTGACTTCTTACTAAAGATGTATACTCGTACAGTGTTTTCAAACATTCTTGTGACTTGAAGTCACTCCCAGAAGTGTTAATTTAAAATGATAATAGTAATATCTTTATTGTAATTAAATTTAACTATAAATAAAATACATTTATAAAATACATGTTGACGGCCTCCATGGTCGAGGGGTAAGGCTCTCGACTACGAATCCGGAGGTCGCAGGTTAAAATCCCGGCGTGCGCAAGTAATTTTTTTTTAATTAATTTGTGCTGTTTGACAATTAATTACTTTAAAAATAATATATAGCATATTTGCACATGTTCCAGAGTGGAAGATACTCTCAGTATCGCCTTGGTGAAAGACCACCATTCAGAATTGAAACGTTGCTTGAAATGGCTTTTAGCCGTGTTTGGTGACCAGATTTGAATAGCCAGGTATTTCCCCACCTTCCTCTTCCCCTGCTCCTTCCTCTCCCCAATATCTTCAGCCTCACAACATTCCCTAATTGGGAATGCCATAGCCTCACTGGCTCCAGACGGTTGGGAGCAGTTGGGACTCTTGTGAGGTATTCATATAAAAATAAAAATAAAATGTATAATATAATAATGTAAGTGTACAGTGGTTTATAAAGTAAAATAGAAAATAATATAATAACAGTTAAAGTTGAAGTTTCACATAACCCGCCTCACTAGGCTAGCCTGTGTTGAGGCAGTAATTTTGCAAATTATTTTATAATTTTAAAATACCTATGAATATACACTTATATTAAGATAAGCTTTCTTAATCGTTGAATCAATAATTTCGAATTTGGGTGATTGCACCGGTAAATGCCCTATCATTACTTTTAATCCATTTTTTTACATTGTGTTTGAATATTTTTTGTGAAACAGATTTTTTTATGCTAACCGGAAGAATGTTGTAAATTCTTATCGCAAGGTATCTAAAATTCATTTTCCCAAAAGTAGTATGAATTACATGAATTTGGAGTTAATCTTTGTTGGCATTTCTAGTAATATGAGTGTTTACTCTCTTTTCATACTATTTACTTTTGTATATGATAATATATGTATATTTCATAAGTTCTAGGTAATCTTAACTATAGAGCAGAGAAAATGTGCAACAATTCTTACTTACATAATGGTGCACTCTGACGTTTTCAATTTTGGAAATCTTTGGCTGTGTGGAATCTGTAGGTCCACGAAATATTTTTCAGCATTTGCTATGGAGTATTGAAATATCGACTAAATTCCCAAAAAGGCAAGATTACGTATTTAATCCATTGTCCAACTAAAGAGTGTTGAAATGTACCCGAGAGTATTAAAACTAATTATTAGTAAGTACTATTATAATTTACGAAGAATTACCAAGATTCTGCTTTAAGGGGTGGGTGGAGGGGATGGGGGTTGTTTTTAGAAATCACATGTAGACAGTGACCTTCCTCTTGTTTTGAAGGTCAAGTGTACAAAATTTCATCAAACTCAGAATAAAGCTGTAGTTTTGTATAAAAAATAAACACACTCACAGACATGTATAGATGGCAATAAATTATTGTTTATAATCGATTTATATATTTCTTTCTTTGTATTTTTGATGTGTTTTATTATCTGCGCTACTATCCACTATCTTTTATTATTACGGAAGAATAGAGTTTATTATTTGTTTTCATTATTATATATATACTCGTATGATTGAAAACAAATAAATGTTTTCCGAGTCACCGCACTGTGTAGAAGTAGAGGCAATATCCACGTTGTCATATTGCCTGGGGGTGAAATCATTTCGGCAAACAAAGTTCCAGTTTGAAAGATGTTTGGGTTTAGTTTGTTGAAGTAAGAGGTATTTTGACAACGTTATGACGGAAGTTTTGATCATAACAATTACGTAAACGCTTAATGTATATTGAAATTAAATTTCTGGGAACCTAGTGAGCCCTGAAGGGTAACTGGGGAACTGTGGAAATGACAACCGCGATCTCCGGAGGCCACCAAAGTTTAGCTCACAAAAAAACAGAAGCAGAAGAGTGTTTGAAAACATAAAAAAATACTTACGGGTACACAACTTTTTATTTTATTTTTATGTGGCACCTGACAAGAGCTCCCCTGTCCGTACTGCGTACAATCAGAGGAATTGTATCGCCACCCGGTTGGATGACTTTGTGAGGCGGGTTAAAAGAAGGGATTTGTTAATGCGGTATCTCGAAAAGGTATAATAAGAAAGAAATGTTGGAACGAAAATTTGTTCACTTGCCACCAACATCAATTCTTAGGCTCCTGTTCGCCGAGATTCTCGCTGGTACCCGATGCGTAATCAGGGGGTAATTGAATTTATTTAAATTAATTTAATTTAATTAAAGAAAGACAAATATTCCCTGGTTACGAATAACCTGACAATGTTTGAAAATCTCCTACTACCATCACAGTAAGCGGAAGATGTTGCTTGTGTGGTAAATGGAGGACTTAGCCAGTCGAGGAATTGAACTAACGACGCCTGGGTGAAACCCAAACGCGATGCCAACTCAGCCACTGACCGGTTAAATAAGTAATTAATTATAAAATTTAAAAAAAAGGAATTAAAGATAAAATCACCCCTCACGTTTTTAGTAGATTATCATATCTGTTACGAAATAATAAAAAAGAGATATTTACACATTTAAATAAGCGGTGTAAAAAAGTTATTTTTATTAATTTATTAATAATTACGCCACAAAGTGACTATAAATCTTTTGAAGTTATTATATTACAGCCTAGTTCAATTACATCTAAACTACTCAATTGAAATCTGGGGAAACGCACATGAACTTAAATAAAATAATTACAGGTTATACAAAACAAGGTAATCAAAAAGTTATTTAACTGTAATTCAAAAACATTCACCAAAAAATATACGAGGCAACAAAACCGTTTATAATAAGAAAACTATACGAGTATAATATGTCTCAAGAAATAATAAACTCACACATACAAACGCAGAATTAATTAAAACGTCCCAAGTATGCGCACGATACGCTATACTATAACTTGTTAACATACACTTAAACACCATAATACACAATATATGATAAGCAATCCATTAGCTACGAGGGGTTTAGCATATTATATAATTATTATTTTTTTAAACAATAATTATTAATCTAAAACACTCATCCAAATTGAAAAAAACCTTCCGAGCAAAGATAAATGTCGCCGGCAGGACAAAAAGAACTAAAAAAACTAACTAACTTTTAAAGAACTTTAGTTTATCAATTAATATTATATAATTGCCTTCGAGATGAAAATAAATATGAAAAATTCTAGGTATGTTTAAAAAGAAATTAATCCATGTAAAATTAATTAACAAAATAATTCAAATCTATAAAATTTTAATGTATATATAGGAAATCATTCTTGTTAAGAAGAACGGCTGTGCACCCTGTTTCATTCAAAACTTAATTTCGGAATTGAGGCCAAAGTACCCACCTAATCTGATTGATCTTTTTTTTTTGTAATTAAAGGTATAGCAAATATCTAGAACGGATTGGGTATTTTCTTTATATTCGTTTTAAATTATGAAATATAGGCCATAAAATAAATCATTTTTCATGATTTTTCAGACAACCTTGACAAATATTTGCCGGTGTGCAATATTTTTATTTTAATTTTCATATTTGCTATGTAAATATGATTACGTAAAATAACATATAAAAATAAAACTTTCTTAAAAAACGTTTTTTCGGGTCGATATTTTAAATTCTGTACAGCAAATTTGTGTTCCAACGTAGATGGGTCGTTTTTAATTTAATTTTAAGTCAATCACAATGCTTATTTTAATACTTCTTTTATTTTATATATTTACATTTCATTGTATTTACATAATAAAACCCTTTTTTTAAATCACCGTTAGCCCCCAAATAATTTCTAAATTTGTCTTTGAAATCGCGAAAATTCAATTTTTTCATTGGCCTTTATTTTGTAAGTTCAAACAAAAAATTGAAATACCTAATACTTAAACCCGTACTAGATATTTGCTATTTGATGATAAAAATATCATTTGGTTTAGGTGAGTATTTTGTATGAAATGGGCTTTTTTTTTTTTTTTTTATATGAATACCTCACAAGAGTCCCAACTGCTCCCAACCGTCTGGAGCCAGTGAGCTATGGCATTCCCAATTAGGGAATGTTGTGAGGCTACCTGGCTATTCAGATCTGGTCACCAAACACGGCTAAAAGCCATTTCAAGCAACGTTTCAATTCTGAATGGTGGTCTTTCACCAGGGCGATACTGAGAGTATCTTCCACTCTGGAACGTGCGCAAATATACTATATATTATTTTTAAATGAATTAATTGTGAAACAACACAAATTAATTAAATAAAAATTACTTGCGCACGCCGGGATTTGAACCCGCGACCTTCGGATTCGTAGTCGAGAGCCTTACCCCTCGACCATGGAGGCCGTCAAATGGGAGGGCTGCGCAGTCGTTCCTCTTAAGTAACTGAAAATGTAATTTTCCTATTTCTAGAATTAAAAAAAACTTTTTTGCTGTTCATCACGTTCGTTTTTGTAATAAATTTGTCAAACTCACATCGATCAGGTTTCACGATGAACACGTGCACGTTTAAAATCATTTTAATTAAACACATTTTTTTCCATGATAAACATAATATTATTATTAGTTTTACTCATCCTCGAAGGTGTTTATAAAAACATTATCATCGTACTGTGGGGCACGTTTACGAATAGGTCCCCCAGGCTCCAAAATACCTCGTTCCGGCTCTAGTGAAAACAAAAAGGTACTTTACGGCAAACATACAGCTGCACACACAGATATGCAACAGTTACACTGTTTTACACAAGCATCCACAAAGATAGCATAATGTATTCGTGAAAACAACTTATAAAATACTTTTACCACTATCTCTTGGGCTCTAGATTATTTTGACTTGATTAGGCACCCTCTGTAATAAATAGTTCTCGGTTATATGTGTATTTGGGGTATATTAGAGGGGTTAAAAACTTTTTGCAATATATTCAACATTTATTGCATACCTATACGTAGTTTTATAAAATAAGGGTTGTGAAATAATATGTACTAAGTAAAACGTGGCAAATGTCATGTTTAAAGCGTGATTTTCTTTAATTAAATGTTTATATTTAATTTGATGATAGCTTAAGGTACTTGGTGCAGGTGGTTCACTTAATAAAGGTACGTTCAGGTAAATTGATCAAATTTAAAAAAAAAGATGTTTTAAATTAAAGTTCTACGCAACCAATAAAAATCCCACCAAGTTCAAATTTTTTCTTCAATAATCGTAAAAGCATTTTGTGGCATTATGTTCAATAAATAATGGTAAATATTTTGTTTGAACCATTTTTTTAAATATCGTAAATATTTTGTATATCAAAATGTTTCGATACCAACGGTTGGTTCCTTCGGTAGGCTACAAAGTATAAAATGATTTTTTTTTCCATTAAAAAACCTTTGTAACTTTTTTCCACTTATTTATTTTCACGGGCATCGTCAGACTGGCACAATGAATACTAAATCTATGGTAAATATGAAACTGGTCTGGTCGAAAATAAATAAGTGGAAAAAAGTTACAAAGGTTTTTTAATAAAAAAAAATCATTTTAATATGGAACTCCACCATGAATTGACATTTTCAAAATTAGAAATAATACAAAGTACACTAAAATTAAAATACCATACAAGAGACATGCACAAAACTGTAAAGATGAGTAGTGTGAGAGGGGTAAGTAATTAGGTATTAATGTGAAAAAAAATTATGAGATGGCTTTGCTGTGTTCATCTGAAGCGACCTGCCAGGTAAGTATGTTTTTCTGTATCTGTTTGTACATAATTAGTTAAGAAATATTTGTACAGCGCCCTTGAGGTGAATTTTCACAAAATCGGCGCTATACAAATCATCCAATTATTATTATTATTATTATTAATTAGTTACCCCTCTTCCTCTAATCCTCTCGCAACTTATTTTTACAGTTTTGTTTATCTCTATACTTGTGTGGCATTTTAATTTGAGTATACTTTGTATCCTGATGAAGGAACGATTGGTTCCGAAACATGTTGGTGGTATTTGATGGGAGCAATCACAACGGTTAGTTTGGTCAAAACGTAAGAAAAGATCTTAACATATTAGCTAACCGTTTCGTACTTAACAGGTTGTTCCCAAACACCACCCATAATTAAAAACAGAGGTTAAAACAAAGCGTTTATTATTATTAATAAATATAATGTGACTTAATGAATACATTTTAATAATTAATAATTAATTTTTTTTAATTAGTAATTTTAAAATTTTAATAATTAATAATTTTTAGATTTTAATAATTAATAATTTTTCAATTTGAATATTAATAAATTTTAATTTTTAATAAATACAAATAATAAAATTTTAATTTTTAATAAATTTTTAATGATAAAATTTTTATTTTTAATAAATTTTAAATTTCGGCGGAAATTTCCGTTTTTGTTATATAATAGGTAATCGTTAGTTATTTCTATTAGATGCTTTATTCGTACAGCCGTATAAATAATAATTATAAGCGAGAACTTGTCAGCTTCAAAAATTAAACGAAATTGCTATATTTTACTAGTTTACTTTCCATAAAAAATAGCAGAACTGCTGGTAAAACCAGGATGTACATACTTGCAAGAATTTTGTATAATGAAAAGGAATGTCTGGCATTATATGCCCCTTTCCCAGACCTTGCGGTATTCCTAAAACAATGTTCAGTTTGATGTTAGGTACATACGTCTACTGGGTATTTCGATGCTCCTTTTGATATCACGATAAGATTCCATTCAATATTTTTTTTTGTGGTAGATATTATTATTTTCCTTCCTCTCCTGCTGGCTGGTGAATTCCTACATGATAAAAACAAAAACAAAAAAAAATCAAAAATTCTTTTTAATTTCTCCCACAACCAAACAGTATTTTACAAGGAGACTATCAATGTCTTATAATGATAACAAGAACGGGATGCTTTTTTAGTTATGTAATTTTTAAATAAATTAAATAATTATATTAATACGTACATTCAGTGACAGGTGGGAATGCTGTGTTTGTTCCACCAGCATTTAAATAAGAGCTAGTGCTCTGAATGATTAAAACTCATGAATTCTAAAACTCATTAAAAAAACTACGGGCCTAATACATAAACATTTGTAAAAAAGATAGCAAAAACGTTGATGATTTATTTTGTGAATCCACTTTTACTAATCGCAGTATCTATCTAAATTTCCTGTACGAGTTGCAGTCATTCGATGCACGTAATGCACTTCTAAACCTATAACAAACTTCCCACTTGCCAAAAGCAGGAAGTTACACAACCCTACGTACTACGTAGTGTGTATAATACGGTGGCGGTGTGGGTGGAGGTGCATGTGCGGTGGGGTTGGGTTAGCCGCCAATAGATGCTCCGACTAATGCTGCCAAGTGGTCTCGTGAGATGCAATAACCAACTTTTATGCACTTTAAGCAATAATAACAGTAATTGCACTGCGAGATTCTCATTCTCGTGGGTATCTAATTACCGTGTTTATTGACTCTTTGAAATGGCCCTTATTAGAATGGCCGAATATTATTTTTAAGTATAACGGCGCACCTAAAATGATTTTTTTTTCTTTCGTCTTCTTCTATCGGGGGTTGACTAACATCACGTTAATCTCCGCCCTTCAGACTGCAAAGCGGAACTGCAGTAAATATCAGTCACGTAAATTTCGAAGCCATGAGTTGTTTCGTGTCCTTTTATTACGTATTCCAACAATCTTCCAGTTGAGTAATATTTTTTGTTGTTGTTGAGTTGCTCCTCGTAATGTGACCAAGTTATGTTAGCAGAGTAATTGGTTCTTTATGCAAATTTATTACTGGATTCAAATAAGAGAATTAAAAAATTCCAATGAAAAAAATATCGCTTAATAAAATTGTATTCATGTATTAAAATTGTATTCAGAGATTCACAATGATGTGACGTCATCTGACCCTGATTCCACTGGCCTCATTTAACATCTTAAAATCTAACTTATTCTCTATTTAAAAAAAATACAATCTATTAAATTAGGTGGTAAATTAAAAAAAAAATACCGATATTTCTCCTTATATACTTTGACCCAAATGCAAAGGAAGCCATCGTAAATATTTAGCGAAATAAGCCTTCATTTGGACCTCAAGTATATTATATTATGCTAACGCGTGAAAATCGCGGATTGTAACTTGTCTTGCCAATATGAAAACTGAGAAATAATCTTGTTTACGGAGTGAGAAAACACACATTTCACACAATCAAATAAATCGCCTTGCATAATATGCTCGTCTGAAATTGAAAATATTTTTTCACTCCCTCGCTAAAAAGTGTTACAAATCAAAATATGTCACACGGGGAAAATAGACGTTGAAGCATTGCGTATTCACTATGCATATATACGGTGGCTTAAACATGAATCAAGATTTTGACGTGACTTTTTTCAGAGTAAGAATAATAATGGTATCTAGTGTTCGAAGCTCGGAATAACTGTGCACTATGACAGTTTAATACAATTCAAACAGCAACATGATTGCGTTTAAAAAAGACTTCACAGTCCGTCATTCCATTGTGACACTTTTTTGAGCGGAGTGCATTTTTATAAATTGATTTTTTTCACTATACTACTTTTGAAAATGTGATATATCTTGGACTAGACAAGGAAAATTATCCATTCTTTAATACTCGTACAGTTTAGCAATGAAAATGTAGACATTTAATAAAGCGGAACTTTTTTTTTTTCATTACTGTGGCAACAACCAGCTATTCACTTTGTCTTTGAAATTTGTTCCTGACATTCAAAATTTTCACATTCGAGTTTGACAGTTCGTTTTAAAGAAGCAAGGCAAAACAACATTTATGATTTTGATCTGTAAATTAGATTTTTTTCTATTTTGACTAAAAATCTATTAAATGGGTATTTTGGATACAAGCATTTCAGAAATATAAAAAAAAAATTGCCTTTGCATGTAAATCTTCCTTGTAAAGCGTTAAATAATAAAAATAGTTTAAGTATAAAATTGTCTTATTTCCTTATATACGCTTGGACTATTGCGTTTTTAAACTTACTTTAATTTTTCTATGAGCCATTTTTGGTGTTTTCATTTAAAACCTTTTAATCGATCTCAGCGCCCTCAATTTTTGACTATGCCTTATGTATCTTATGATACCGGGTAAACCTAAGCATATAATGTGTTATGAAAGTTGTGTCATTAATGTGTAGTTACATAATATGCATATATATGTTATGTGTTTAGCTCCTTAGGGTATATACGTATAGGTTGGATGAATAAACAGTGAGGGTTTGTTTATAATGTTTGTTTTCTGCCACCGAGAGGATTTATGGAACATCCCGTTTGGAAAGGCCGCTCAGACGGTTTGTTCGTGGAGCGTATTATGTTGGGCGAGGGAATTGTAAACAGAGAAAGTAGGCTAATCCGGGGGTATAACCCTGAAAAATAAAGCTACAGAAATAGGAAACCATTTTTCGTTTTTAAATTTACTGAAACAAAATGAAGAAATCCGTTTTCTGGAATAACAAATCCTTTCGAACGGTGAACTCTAGCGGCATGAATTTCTCACAAAATTTTTGTCGATACCAACTATTTTCAGCTCGCAATTTCAATTGTCTGAACAATAAGACAATTGGAACCAACAATATGTACTAATGTATTGTACAGTATCTTTCGAGCTCTATAGCTCATGATGGAAATGATGATACGAGAGAAGAGTGTTGAAACTCGGGTAGTAACCAGTATAGAAATACTATTTAGGTAAATATATATTTCAATTAGAGTACGAACGTTATTTTACAGTCACTGCACAGAGCAAATCGATAAGTCCAATTCTTCTAAACATATAATGAATGTTAAATAAAACAAGTACTTTGTTTTATTTAACATTAATTTATTTTTAAATCATCCTCAACCGATTTTGCTTATCCCAAGCTCCGTTATAGCAAAATTTAAAACTAATCGGTGAGATATACAAATATAATAAGAGGGAGACAAAATATAAAACGAAACAATGGAACAGCGAGACAGATATTTGCTTACATGTAATATAATGGAACAATACATTAAAAAGAAAGAGACAGAACGTCAACGGAAGAAGGGATTACGAAGAAGTGGGAAATTTTGAGTGAACGGGAAGTATATATTATATGGGACTTATTATTATATTTAATAGATATATTATGTCAAATCACAAAGCAATTGCTCTCCATGAAAACATAGCGAATGACTTTGGACGCAGAAGGCCTAACACTATTACATGCAATTCTCCCTGTGATATTTATTTCTAGCGACAATTTCATCCCACCCTCCATTAGCACCGGCTAAAGGGAGTTATACGGTTCGATACGGGGCTAATGCGCTAAAGTGCGCCATAGGAAGCGATCTCCTCCGTTTCCCGTGCTCCTGGCTCCTGGTAACTACTTTCTGCCGATGCGCTTACTCCTACTAAGTACTTTTTGTCGATGTGCTTACCTACCGCTCACATACTGCTGGAATGGGAAGATCTATACCACGAATTCCCCTACAAATCCACGTCCTGGGACTAGAATCACGTTTGTTTATATATACTTGGGAAATGCCATTAAAAAGGAAACATTTCCCGCAAGCTTTGTTTTGTTAAGTTTATTTATAGAGATATATTTTTCTTTGATTTTTATTGATATATTTCTTATTTATTCGCTAAAGTGCGCCATAGGAAGCGATCTCCTCCGTTTCCTGTGCTCCTGGCTCCTGGTAACTACTTTCTGCCGATGCGCTTACTCCTACTAAGTACTTTTTGTCGATGTGCTTACCTACCGCTCACATACTGCTGGAATGGGAAGATCTATACCACGAATTCCCCTACAAATCCACGTCCTGGGACTAGAATCACGTTTGTTTATATATACTTGGGAAATGCCATTAAAAAGGAAACATTTCCCGCAAGCTTTGTTTTGTTAAGTTTATTTATAGAGATATATTTTTCTTTGATTTTTATTGATATATTTCTTATTTATTCATATGTTGAAAATAATTATAGATTTTGCAAATTTTTAAATGTTATCATATTAATATTTTTAAATGATGTCATCGTTATTCAAACTCCAAATGAAATTTCAACCCCGTTTTTCTGTTACTCCAAACTTGAAATCATTCAGATTAATGATAGCATTGAACGAAAATTTAAATTTTGGGAAAAATGATCTTTTTCATATCCGGCGATTCCCAATTATATGTCAACGGAAGCTTTTATCACTTGCGTTAGTCTAAACAAATTTTTGGGGTAGAGACGTAATTTTTCTTACCCTTTCCCCGGGGAAACAGACAAATAAAACCGCTTCACCCCTGGAGGAAGGTATACATATATGTACATTATAAATATTGGTTCTATTGTAAATCAACACACGTATTAATCTGCAATCTCTGAAAGTGATATAAAGCCATTAAAAGTACGACAAAAAAAAATTACTAAAATTATTAACAGGTTCAATAAACTTTCAACTCTCACTCTTCTCATGAAGAAATTCTAGCAAAATAGCTATATTTAATTATGGTGACCCAATCTAACATAACTTCATTAGTCTTTTTATTTTAAAAATGAAATAAAAATAGCTCTTTATTACGTTAAGGGTTTTGGGGCTAGTTTTTTTAAATTTAGATTTTTATTTATCCGTTCTCCATAAATATTATCGTTATTATTCAGAATATTGGGTATTTCCGGAGTCATTTTGCTTTCCTTTCCAGGAAAAAAGATCGACATCATGCCTATTTTATTGAAATTATGAAGTTTATCTAAGATTGTATTTTAAATCCACGTTAAACTCGTAAAAATATCGATAAAAGCGCTTCTGTGCCATTTCGAGTTTTGGTCAGTTGTCGTTTTAAAACATGATTTTTATCACGCCTTCTTTTATATTTTTGGATTTGCATCAATGGAATATTAAGAAAACGTCCGGATATCTGGAGGATATATATATGATTATTATTTTCAGTACTTAAACTGTACCCAAATAATTTTAAATCAGTTCAGTGATCAGTTTCCCACATAGTTTAGGCTTCATTGGCTTTAGTCGTGTCGGAAATGAATATTTTTTAAACGGAAACAAACGGATGTTAAAAAATTACACACGAATAAAACAAATCTTTCTCTTCTCAATAGAAATAAATAGTAACGAACAAGTGAAAATTTGTGCTTTTTAACGGCGTTCAGATTTCAAAAGGCCTCGCAATTAGCATTAATTCCGCTAGCCATTATTTGAGCAATGAAAAACCCGCGCCGAGTTATAAAAGTCATGACTAATTATTAACACACTGCACCTTTTAACCCAAACAAATTAATTAGGGCAGAACCTCCCGAGCCCGAGCATGCTTGGAGTCATATAAAGCATCTTGGCGCTGCATTCAATTAGCGTCAACTTCAAAGCTCTAAACTTAATTGGCATCGCTCCGCTAACATCACTAATGCCCCATCCCACCTATCATCACCACCTTACCCTACAGTCCACCCCAGCCTCCCACTGTCACCCCTCGGGGAGGAAGGGTGGATTGGGGATAAACGTCAGGACAGGTGTGGTGCGGTAAGGATCGCTTGGGGGACCCATATCAGTATTTGTTTTAAATTATGCGCCACCTCGTTTTACCTTCATTAAATTGCGTGTTTGGTAATTTCTAATTTACCTACAGCACTTGAATAATGATTTGAATAGTATTTTATGTTCGGTTTAGCAAAACTGGGTTTGTCTCTAAACAATGCCAGTAAATTCTGTTTAATCGCTTTCTATCCAAGTTACTGATTAAGGAGAGATGCGGTATTTTGATAATGTATACTCGTAATATTATTGGCTAACAGTAATATCATATTATTCATTGAAATTCAATAAGGAAGAAAACATAACCTATCTAAAATAAAATAAAAACATAAAACCATTCGTGACATTTGTATTTTATTTTTAAACAATTCGATTCGCCTTGGTGGGGGTGGGGGTATACACAATGTGGTTGTAAAATACACTATTTTTATGAAAATTAAAGCACTTCGTTTAATTCTTGTTTTATTATTACTTTCGTCACGTTTCATCAGGGCACTTTGAAAATTAACAATACAAATGAAAATAATATTTTAATCATTTATTAAATATTAACAAATTTCAAATGAAATATGAAAGAGAAAAGACACAGCAAATAAAAAAGTAACGGTCGCATCTGGGAATCGATTCCGGGACCTCTAGGTCTATCCGGGATCCGCGCCATAACCAATTGAACTAATGCCACTTCACTGCTCTCCGTAATTTTGATCGACATCATTTACAAACAATTCCCATATATTTTTGGCTGCTATCATTCTACATTGACTGTAATATTTTACCCGAATTTATTTTCAATACAGATAGTGTCTCGGATATACGAGTACCTATCCAATTTTTCTTTATATTGGACATCTATTGACCTTTTCTACTAGTCTAGGAATAATATAAATTAATTAAAAAATTAAGTTGTATTCACCACTTTATTAATATACACATATAACAACATGTTTCGAAACCGATGATTTCTTCATCAAAAATATATAGAATTTTTTTTATGTGAATACCGCCCAAGAGTCCCAACTTCTTCTAACCGTCTGAAGCCAGTGAAAATATGGCATCCCCGATTGGGGAATGTTGTGAGGCTGATGGTAGTGGGAAGGGGAAGAAGAAGGGGAGAGGGAGGTGGGAAAATACCTGACTATTCATATCTGGTCACCAAACACGGCTTAAATCCATTTCAAGCAATGTTTCAATTCTGAACGGTGGTCTTTCACCAGGGCGATACTGAGAGTATCTTCCACTCGTGGAAAGTGCGCAAATGTACCGTATATTATTTTTAATTAATTAATTGTGAAACAACACAAATTAATTAGATAAAATTTACTTGCGCACGCCGGGATTTGAACCCGCGACCTTCGAATTCGTAGTCGAGAGCCTTGCCCCTCGACCATGGAGGCCGTCAGAATACTAAAAAACAATAATGTCAACTATAGACAAATGATAAACATAGAACTCCAATATATACTATACTTGACATTATTATGTTTTAGTATTCTATATATATTTCCGATGAAAAAAAGCATCGCCTTCGAAAGTTGTAGATATCTGTGTATATTATTAATAAAGTGGTGAATACAAAGTATTTATTCATTATGCCGCCACAAAGTGAATACCGATCTTTTGAAGAAATTATACCAGGAATAATATTTTTAGATCTGAAAAATATTTGTCGTCGGTTTATTTCAGTTGTAAATAATTTTTATGATCATTCATTGTAATAGGTGCCAGATCTGAGGAGGTAGAATATTTTAGTCTTTTACAGAATAAAAAGAAGAAAACAAACATATTAATGTAATATACAATGTCAATATTAGTTTAATTATTTTTTATTTATTTTTTATTTCATTTATAAATCTTTTTTTTAGTTAATTCCTTCCTTCTGTACTCAAAAAGGAATTTATTGTGTGCTATGTCTATATGAACTACATCGCATTGCACAACCCCTGCATGTAGCCCGGAATAAAAAAATGATTTTTATTATTATTAAATGGGAAAAGTTAATTGAAGTGTATTTAAGCATTCAATTAATTCAGAGTGTTTTACTGACCATCATTAACATGAACCATGACCATTTGCTTCTCCCTGTATTAAGTACCTATTAAGCATCGCGTGTATCCTACATCCTACTGCCATGAGCATATCATCCTAATAGTATTAAGTTTCCTCCGACATGCCGCTCCGCGCCGCGCTGGTAGCCCGTTGGGGCTACGCTCAGCCAAGCGAAACTGCGCCTCGGATTATAATAATGAATTACAGGGTGAAACACTGTGAAAGACATACTTATAAAGGCGGTGTAAATATTACGCGACACGAAAGGTCTGAATAGTGGAAAACTTACTACTACCACGGCATAGGTATGGTTAAATCGTGTTTAAGGCCGACTTAACTATACCAACACTGAACCTGGGCATAAGAATTTATAGTGTGGGGTTAGTCAAAATGATGGACTCAATTTCGTACCGCTATATTTGATGAATTATACTTTATATATGTGAATGATCTCCATAGCAATTCAAAGAGGAGGTCCGATAGTTTCGAATCCCATCCCTAGATGGCTAGCTGCGAAAACGACTGCTAGGGTGCTCACGCCGCCAAGCCATTTCGTGTTAGTTGTGAGTAAAATGGCTACCTACTACGCAACACAAGGTTTTCTGTGTTCGTGAGTTCTGTAAAACTGAGTCGCCAACTGTAGTGCAGCGTACTTTTCGTCTCCATTTTATCATTGAACCTCCAACTAGAAAGAGCATAAAGTTAGATTCACATCTACCAGTACCGCGCAGTGCAGACACATAAAGTGGCAGGCACGGCAACATTAGTTGCTTACATTATCTATGAACACATTTACGAACGGTATAATGTGATTAATACCTTCTGTTCCGTGCCGGCCACTGTACGTGTCTGCACTGCACGGTGCCGGTCGATGTGAATAGACCTTTATTTATCATTGGTATTATCAATTTGAGCAAACTGGATCTCTCTGTAAAGGAAAAAAACCCGGGCCCACCGCATGTATCAGAGGAAAACGTGCGAAATTGAGTTCATCATTTTGAATAACCCGTATATTGTAGTATTATATAGGTATATGAAGTTCTTTTGAGTTACATGCTATCGTCATATAAATTACAAAGCGGATTGAGGAGGACGGTCACTCGGCCGCGTAGAGGGAATAGAACATCGTTCCCTGTCTCGCCCGTTTACCCGGCTCTTGTTAATCTTGCCGTACTATCCAATGTTGCGGGAACGAGACGGTCCGCACTACGTGGTACAAATGGGCCAGACAAAAGCCGTTGCCAGTGACAATATTCGTCAAATTTTAGAAAAATCCGTCGACCAAAATACGATCCACATTTTAAAATCTGAATTAGCTCGGGAATCGCTGATTTAAGCCTGTTGGGTATATTCGTTACACCATGTATATGATACAATACCTTGCCAGTGGTGACATGTGAACGATTTTTGTTGTTTGTATTTATAAAAATGTCACCGGAAACCAAAATGACGTCTACATTTTTTACCCCAATTAATCTCAAGAATCGTTGATTTAAGTCTGTCGGGTACCTACCTCTTGTTACACCCTGTATATGAGATGATTAATTAATGTGAATAGTTTCGTCCAGACAGTCCACACAATGCACGTGAGTAATTCCCAAGTATGAAACAATTAATTAAGTAATTGATAAACTAAAGTTCTTAAAAACTTAAGACAAGATTTTTGTGCATAGCGCAAAGGGTAACAATTATTATTTTTATAAACAATAATTATTAATCTAAAACACTCATCCAAATTGAAAAAAACCTTCCGAGCAAAGATAAATGTCGCCGGCAGGACTCGAACTAATTAATAATGAATTAATTAATTAATTAATTAATCAGGAATTAATTAAGTGGTCAAAAGAGTAAAATAAAGTCTATGACATTTGTGAGTGTAAACATATAAATATATTAGGATATTTCCATTAATGTTCATTGGAGGTACCTCACCACTTTTCCAACGGAGGTATAAGGTAACAGATTGTTCACCTCTTTCGTTGCATACGCCAGGACTCAATTTTTTTCGTATTGTATAAAACTAAGCTTCATTATTGTAAAGACCCTCTAGTGTCCCTGCATAGAATTTGTATTAAACCAGGATGTTGTAAACTAGTATTGACCCTTTTTCGCACTCGTTTAGCTGATGCATCGCACGCCCACCATAGTCTGGACGAAGATAATGATTCAAGGAGTGTGCGCGAGAGAAACAGCGATGGTTAGTTAGTCAATTTAGTTTATGACAAAACCTTTAATGTCCATTGTAGTGTTACCCTCTTTTTTAAAATATACTTAGATGTGATTGGTGATGTGGCTCCTACGCTGCGCACAGGACTCATTAGCGGAGATATCCACCCGAAGGCCCAATGGAGACATCTGGCGGCCGTCGAGGAAAGCGGAAAAGCCCTCCTATTTGGGAAAGCGGCAAATCTCGTTCGTAGGTCAGGAGAGCGCCGCTTTCCGGGAAGTGCGGGCGGAAATTTAGCCTGAATTTATGCGCGACCGGGAGTCAAACGTGCTCCATGAATCAGTTTAGAAGCACTGTCAGAGATTTTCGTTTAAAATAATGTTTTTTTAGATAGAAAATACGTTTTTATTTTTCACCAATGATTAACAACCCACGCCATTACAACGCCATTTTAGATAGGTATATGAAACGACAAATTCAGTATGGTGACGACCTCCGTAGTCGAGGGATAAGGTTCTCGATTAAGAATACGGGGATCGCGGATTCGAATCTCGGCATGCGCAGGTAAATTTTATGTGTTTGAATTGTGTTGTTTGAGTGGAAGATACTCCCAGTGTCGCACTGGTGAAAGATCACCATTTAGAATTGAAACGTTATTTGAAATGGCGTTAATCATGCTTGGTGATCAGATCTGAATAACCAGGTACTTCCGCACCTTTCTTTTCCCCATTTTCTACCCCTCCCTACTATCTTCACCTTCATAACATACCCCTACAAAGTATATCTGGGTTTAGGTTCAAGAGGCACCTAACATTTCATTGTTCGCATGTTTTTAATACCGTTTAATTATTTAATTTAACTTATTTAAGGGTTTGCCTTGTTTTGAAAGGAGGACAAACATACATGTAAAAATACACCTTTTTGCAGTTTATTGCCCCCTTAGAGAAGGGTTTCATTATAATTATGAGAATGAATCTGTGCGTTAATAGATTGATCCTAATCTTATTTCAAGGGTAGGTGATATCTTATTTTTAATATTTGGAATTACCGCCTTCGATGCTACGTTCACTGTTTCAGAATAGTTTTTAGAATATTTTTTTTTCATTTTAGTAAGTAGGTACTCACCCGCAAGTAGAAATTATCGTTTTGATCAGTAAATAAGATTGAATTTCTTTAATTATTATGATTTTAAAAAAAAAAATTATGTAATTAAAAATACGCTGTGTATACACCACTTTAATATAAAATATATAAATATTTCTACATGTTTCGATAGCAATGCTATCATCTTCAGTAATAAATGAATACTAAAAAATAATTTCAAGTATAGAAAATTGATAAAAAATTTTAGAACAATAATTTAAGAATATACAAAATATGAGCATAAACAAAAATGAATAAAAGTAGGTAAGTAATAGATCAAAATGCTAATAACGAAATAATTATAAAACATTGAATAATACATTTAAATTAGAAACATGTAGAAATATTTATATATTTTAATTAAAGTGGTTCATACAAAGTGTATTTTTAATTATATAATTAATAATTACGCCACAAAGTTATCATATTTGAAGAAATTATAATTTATTTATTAATTAATTTTTGATACATACATTCACACAAACAAGGTACATAGGTTATAAACTTTTTTAACATTCAATTATAAATACATCTGAACACATGTACATAAATCTACGTGTGATGTATATAAAGCAAAAAATCCCACATAGGCTAGGCCAGTGCGTGGGTATGCCTGGTATCAGTTAGTGGCAGTATACGAGTATTAGTATATTTGTATTAATCGTGGATGTCAAAGGTAAGTTAAATAAAAATAATAAGTTAAATAAGAAAAATAAAATGAAAAAAAAAAAAAAATGAAAATGGGGAAAAATATACAATTATAGAAGGAAACTGTTGATATCTTTTCTTTTATTCCAATTTTTTTATAACATTTTTGTGTTTAAAGACGATATGTTTGGACACTTACATTCTGCAGATAGATTATTATAAATTTTAGGAGCAGTAAAAAAAGCATGTCTCTAGCAAGCCTAGTTTTACACAAAGGTACTTCAAGTAAGTTATTTATTCTGTTACCAAAGCGATTTTCGTTTTTTTGGAATAGTTTTTTTCCTGAAAATATATATTTAAGACACTGAAGACAATAAATTTTTCTTATATCTAATAGTTCAGCCTCATGGAATAATTGTATGGAGGGGAAGGTACTTTCTTTATGTAACATTATGTTTTGTATTAAGCTATTTAGTATTATAGCTACATGTTTGGGTATTATGGGTTTTAGATTGCCTCATTAGATTTATTGTATGCAAATAATAAGAGCTGTGAAATTTAATAATGTCAATCTGTTAATTCAACCTAAAACACTTTATGATGAATACCGTCTATTCATCATTTTGAAATGGCAAGACTTACAAATGTTTTGAATTCGTTTCGTTTTCTGGATAGAAACTGAATTCGTATAAATCAATTTTCCTTCACCTCCACATTGATTTTCTGATAAGCCTTTTCCGCCCTTAGCCTGGTCCCAAAGGGCGGGATCACAATACGGGATGGCAGTGACTGATGAAGGGTAACATTGAGGAATAGATCTCTACCCCAGTGGTCTAGGCCGCAAAGCCCATGGAAGAGAAACTCCTTTGACGTTATTTGAAACTAGTTGTATTAATAGTTCCACTGTAATTTAATCACAGGTTCCAAACATAGGTACTTTTATCGAATCTGTTTATGAAATATTAACACTGTTTCGGAGTACTGGAAGGGTATTACAACTTACAATGCTACACCTTCATTTTTTTTTGTATTTATAATTTATCTGTATAGGTTTTATACAATACTCGTATATAATGTAAAGCAACATATAAATACGATGACATATTTGAATTTTTTTCAATTTACATCGAGCGATCACGATCGTACGACCACGCCAGAAAGTAAGTAGGTATGCACTTAGAATGGTCACTAACTCAACAAAATATAAATTTGTAGAACGCATTATATTATTGCAATTATTATTTTCGCTTACCCGTTGTTCAAAGAGGAAGGTTCTTTCAGTATTGGGCAAAAAGCTAGCTTTGTTCGGATCTGTTTTTTCTTAGGTTTTTCCAAACAACATCTTTCCGAATTATTAACTTTCTCATTACCCTCTACCAAATACATAATCGATATATTTTGGGTGCCTTTGTTGACTTCGGTTGGATAGGACATGCGGTCAGCACATAACATATGTTATAGCGATGATGATTAATATAGTACTGTTTTTGTTGCTGTGCACTATACTAACTAACTAACCACCACGCTATGTTAAGTAAACTAATCTATTTATTGTTGATTGAATGACAGTCGATGAATTCTTATGGGATTTATGTATGGTCGGGCCACGGTGAGAGGACCGAAGGTAAGGTGGAGGGTTCCGAGACGATTGATTGCGGTCGTTCGTATCTAGACTGCTAACATGTGCTGTGTGTATCCATTCATAGGTTTCATCACCCTTCCCACACAGTATAGGGGTGGATCTACTCCTCAATAAGACGTTATACTTTTTGTGTATTATATAAGCATGTCTTTTCAAAGAAGTGTGAAGTTAGGGCGAAAATAATATGCTTGGTTATTTGCCGGTTACCGTTTTGGTACTTCTCAAATAAAGGAGAGGAATACCCAAAGGTTCTTTAATGGGTCCTAAACTAATACATGAATTGTTAAATGAAGTGGTTTTGACTAACTGGTGAACACAGAATATATATTATTTTCGAAAAAAAATAAATTATATAGGGTGTTGTAAATTTTAAAGTTTTATTTCTATGCAGCAATTACGAAGTAATCCCAATAAACGAATAAACTTCCCTTAACTGCGGGCGCCCACGAAAAAACCCGAATTTCAATCCAAGTAAAAGACTTGAACCCTTTTGTTTGCCATGCAGCTTTCACGGAATTGCTCCCGGCTCATTTGCGGGAATCCACCCTAAAGACTCCACCCTTGGCAGCTTTAGTCTCCAAACCATTAAAGCGCGACACGAAAAACTCAGACATTAACGGAAAGGAGATTACCTTTGACACGTGCTGCGAAATTTACACCTTGAACATTCGGATCTTTTTACTCACACCATGTGCAGTTTATAGTTCAGGAGAGGGTGTGGATGCGGTGTTATTGAAGGGAAAGTGTCGACGAGAAACCCCATTCATTCGTAGAAAAAGGAAAATAAATGGCAAGCACTCCAACGCCGGGAATCACACCTAAACGGGACGTCAGGTCTGGGACACCTCATCCCGCAGTGTATATCTGTCTATGTGTGTTGCTCAACACTACACAACTCGCCTACACTGGCTGCTCTCGTTTGTGAAAAGAATTTTATATTCAGTGAGGATGCGCTACAACATTTTGCCATTGGAATGGCATAAAATGTGTTCAAATTCAAACTCTTACCGATTTCCTGTATTTCAATAGAAGGCACGTAGTGGAGCAGCATTTAAGCTACACGTTGCTTCCGTATTCGAATTCATTACCTACTCTAAATAATATCTATCTCCTACCTTTATAAAGAAGGATCATTTTGTATTTGTTCAGAATAAAACTCCCACATTATGGTTGGTTTCCAAGCAATAAAAAGTTCTTATTTTAGGCACTTTACCGTGTTACAAGATTCGGTGGAATATAATATTGTACAAGATATATTTTTACCCACGATTGAAAGTAATCTTAATGTTTTTTTCTGTTGAAAACGTGGGTTCGCGTCTTGGGTTATAAGTAATACAAGAACCCTTCACCTTATTTTTTAAAATCCTACCTCTTAAATGTTGGAAGAGGCAATTAGGTTGTGAAATTTTCTTTCGTCCGGGTAAAATATATTGTGGTACTTAAACCTTTCTGTGAAGAATAAAATAATTATAGGGCAAACCAACTGCCCTATTAGCATGTGGAGCCATTAAGTCGGGATATCGAATAATAAATAGGCAAAGAAAATCTTATCAACGTTAGTACTTACATCTCAGTTATAAGATATAATGTGTATCGTACGCAAAATTTCACACCTGTTTTAATCAACGAAATTGGGTTGTTTGTTTATTAAATGGTTAACGTTTAAAAAATATGATTAACACTTATTACTTTAGGTTTTACGGTTCAATGAAGACATAAATACCTTTAATATGTACAAGTTTAATTTATGTGCGAGGGAGGACTGCAATGGATCACAATGGCCTGTAATGGCCTGTGGTGGGTCGAAGCCACACAAATAGAGCAAGACACATAGGAGGCCCGGACCCAATTGAGAGAGAATGTGGATTATGAAAAATAGTCAATATTACTATTTTGAGGTTTATAGTTTTTTTAGGTATTTTCTTTGAATGTTTGTAAATTATAAATCTTTTTGAACACCGTCGAGTGGTTTCAGCTGGAAAATATTAACTTAATTCTACAACCAGAATTTAAACGCCACGATGAAGTGCTTCTAGAAAACGTTCAAGAGAAATATAAAATAAAACCCCTTGCATCGAGTATAGCAACCCTTTTGCTTTCGTGAACCCTTAAGAATTCGTCTGCTAGTCACGCAATAATGAGCTTTATAAAACCCCCTCTTATCCAAGTCTTAGTCTTTTTTCGCGTGGTGGAGTACAACATATAAACCCGGGGATAATGCTTAAGATTTTGGTCACGTGATGCACTATCCCCACCTCTTAGTACTCACGGAGGGAATTCCCACTAAACTGAGGAATTACTTCCACTTAAAACAATTCTCTCCAATATCAACCTTGATCTATCGACTTATGATATGTCCGTCAAATGGGATTGATTCATCTAGTATTTAGTCCAATATGCCAACGCACGGTGAGTATGTCATGTAGAAAAAAAAATCTTTTGTATTCCTGATTAATGAGAAAGCGCGTGAGCACAAATGTTATTGCTTCTTGTTCCAAATTGCCTAGCTACCTAAGCTTCTATTACTGAAATTGTATAATAACGCTACTTCTGTTATCGATATGGATATTTCTCACTTGAACAATCTTTAATTCAACACGCTAGTATGCAGATGGCGTGCATGACCACAGACCAAAAATATGTTTTCTAAAAAAACAACTAAACGTCCCAACGGTATGTTTTCTGGAGTCATGGAGTGAAAAATGCTTGTTAATAAATTGTTAATTAAGATTTTTTAAATCTATAAAAGAGAAGCCGACTGACTGTGCTGTAACATTTCTATTTGTTCGTTTTCGAGATATTCTGTAAATATTCACAAAAAAAAAATTACAATTATTTTTCAATTAATATTTTTTTCATTAATTGCAATAATTCTACAATCTAAAATGAATCCTTCAAATCAGTCATGTCACAATCCACTGATACTCAATGATCTCGTCGTGATTGAGAAATCCTATTCACTTTGTGTCTTCCTGTAGTTTTCTTTCAATCGGTAACAGACCCTCGCCGCATGAAATGTTTATTTAATAAATTGTGGGTTGCCTTGACTCACTGAAGATGGGTTTATTGCTGTCTTTTTTTCACTGGATCGTCTTTGAGGAAAGCAAAGCTTATATTGCCAATCTTGTCGAAGTTTTGTTTTCTTAGGCAGGGTGCTACCCCTTTCCAATTCCAATATTTCATTAAATAAAAATATAATATGAAAGCGTATAAAAACGCTGTGTCTACATAATTCAGGTTTTCAGAGGTTGCATCTATATATTCACCCTATTCTGGTAACCCTCTTTTCAAATCGTTGTGACATTTCACAAATATATCCATAAGCTCTGCCAAAGTCTTTTTGATAGATTTTTATACTGTAAAAATACCGACAAGGAATTGCAGAGACGAGGGTTGTACGAGTAATATAAAATATTATATTCCAGAGTCGCTTCTAGTTTCGATTAGTGGTGCTATTTCAATTGCTATGGTGCAGTGGTGATAGTGCCATTGAATACAGATTAATGTGTTCCATATCCATTCAGCGTTTCAAAGGTACTTTGAAAGCTGTTTGGAATGGTATAAATAGCCAGATAACTGTTCTACGTCAATAACCAAACCATCAATGGGAGCATTTTATCGTTTGGATAGGTATATCAACCATGAATTATTCAACAATAATAAATAAAGTGTGAAATAAAAGAGAATGCCATAAATAAATAAAAAAGAATAATAGTGCTAGATTATAAGATTTATCAGAAAGAGTATTCAAATTATGTTTTCGTAGAAAGCAATTACTTTGCCGTTTGACATATTTATTAAATAAAATAAACACTTCGTTTTAAACCATTAATTTATCACCAACCGGTTTCGCTTATCCCAAATCTTATCGCTTATCAAATAACATCTTAGATGTTTAAATAGCCATGGTTTTTCGAAATTCGCTAACAACCTAATTGAAAAAGATCACACCTATAAAATTTTATACAAAAATGGTTTTGGCATTAGATTTGATAATTTAGAAGCATTAAAAATAAATAAAGCAATCAAAATTGATAGTAATACTCTTAAAAATCAACTAATTTATCTTACAGTCCCATGTTAGATATATTTCCCGTTAATTCATAATTTCCCACTTCTTAATCCCTCCCTCCTTTGACTTCTTGTCTCTTTCTATTTTTTGTGTTGTCCCATTCTATTACATATAAGCACATATCTGTCTTACTGTTTCATTGTTTCGTTTTATATTTTGTCTCCCTCTAATTATATTTTGTATATCTCACCTGTATATATATTCACTCACTCTATGTATTTTTGTTTAGCTGTAAATTTTGCCCTGACGAGGCTTTGGACCGGCTGGTGATGATTTAAAAATAAATTAGTGGTTGGTTTTATTTAATAGTGTTGAAATTGCTTTTAAGTTTGATCTGAAATATTGGTTGAGGTTTATTGAGTATGAGAGTCTCATTGAGCATGAAACCAACCACGGTTCCGTGGCTCCCAAAGACTGTGGTGGTCTGATGCGACCCAGAGGCAGACCATGGAAGAGGTGAATTGGAGGAATTAAAGCAGAATGGAAGACTAAGAATAGCTAGAGTCAGAGGTGAGTGGGGAACATTTCTGGAGGAAACCAAATTCCTACCAGATATGTACCGCCGAGATAATGATGTGTTATTATTGTTCAATTTATTGGAATAACCTAAATAACTTGTTAACCACATTATAATATTTAATTATTAAAGAAGATAATATTAACAAATCTCAAATGAAACGTGAAACAGAAAAAGAGACAGAAAATATGAAAGATTTGTTAATATTATCTTCTTCAATGATTGGTTATTATTGTCCATAAATTAATAGATATCATTCACTTTAATGACTTGGAATTTACTTGAGACATTTTTTTTTCTTACAGTGTATGAAGGCACCGGCGAGAGATAACGCACTTACATGAAGAAAGAAGAAAATCCTCCAAAGGTAGGGACTCTTTACTCTTTACTGATAATAGCTGATCCTAATATTGTATTAAAATCGTCCTTACACCCTCGCGATCCTTTTATGGAAATGGAATAGGCAGAAAAATAACGCTAACAGGCAATCATTGTGAATAATATGAACCATTTATCAGATGCACACTCCAACATTGTGTTTCCTAAGCAAATCGTTTTGTTCCTTTGTTGCCCGCTCCGTGGATGTTTCCATTTGTATCATCGAATACAATCAATCATTATTTTTTACGCGATCTTTTTTGCGTAACTCCTTTTGACATTCAACAGAATTTCCTTTTCCCTTCTTGGCACGGGTTTTCATGTAATCTGTTAACTTATTCCCGATCAAATCAACTTCTTTTTCCGAATATTTCGACGATTTATTCAAATAACATTAATGTATACGCGTGTGTAGTTTGTATCTTGAAATATTGTTTAGAATAATTCATTTTTTGTTCACCAAATATTGAGAACGAAATATAACTAATTTTGTTTTTATAAATTTATACCGCTATCGGATTTATAATAATAATAATAAAATAAGAGTTAATTTCTATAGCGCAGTTTTGTGAAGGTTCCCCTAAATTGCGCTTTACAATAACTAAACCTAACCTAATATAATTATAAAATAACATATAATAAATATATATATACAAGTTAAAACTATGAATAAAAATATTCATGAGCAGCAGACTCGCTTACATGAACAATTTTGAATAAACCAGGGGTATAAATAATCACACATAAAGTACAACTAACAAAAGGGCAAAAAAAATGTACACTAAATATTCTAAACTAATGTAATTAGAAAATAACAGATGTATGTAGGCAAATTAAACTATGATTGAAAATATTCATGAGGAGCAGATGCACTTACATGAACATTTTAGATATAACATTTCTATTGTTTACTTAGGTATATATATATTAATCTTTTTGCATAGGTGCATATATAGATCATTATGAAATGTTCTTAATTTTAATTGTTTTATTAAAATTACACACCAAATATTGATATTTTAAATTAGAACATCAAATCTTTTACGATTTTCTTGGGGTTACGCGATGTTACATATTTCCACTGGGTAAATGAACGATGTTTACTTTGTACTTCGATACAAATTTTCAATGCGTGCATTTCTATAAATTTATAACATAATTATGTTGATTTTTCTTGTCTATTAAACTTGTCCTCGACGCCAAGAAAACTCGCTCGGTTTCTTGTTCTGAAGCAACCAAATCGTTCATCATTAAATTTTTCTTTGTAGTCGAGTGGTTCGGGCGCACGGAAGCGGAAGCTGGGGTGTCTATTTCTCATCTTGATCCTGTCTCTCCCCCATCAATGGGCCATTCTTCCTGGAAGCCTTTTGTTTAATTTACTCGTCTCAACTTTACTTCAGTGCTCTCATCTCCTAGACTCCCGGTACGCGGCGATGAGATGCGGGCATATTTTGGAATTAAAACAAATTAGGGATTTCATTTACGTACTTACATTCTACAAATCTTTTGTTCCACAAATTCTATTTCATGGGTTGCTTTGTAATTGGAAGATTTTCTAAAATACGATCCCTTGTTTTGCTTACATCATTACTAATTTGTAATATACTATGTACAATCTAATTTGACTTAAAAAACTTTTATTGTATGGAGACATAAATCTAAAAATCATTACCCGTTTTATGAGTCGAACTCGATCTATTTAACTAATCTCTAAGCTTGAATTACTGTGTGATTTTTTATTTTATGATTAACAAATGGGTAGAAAATAATTTTCTCTTTTTTTTTTACAAAAAAACCCTGACACAGGATACACAAATTAACGAAATGATTCAATATCCTATAATATAGGGCTCGAGTAAAATAGCCGATAAACAAACGAGTAGCGCCACGTGCTATCCTGCTAATATGTCGGTCTATTGTATAATGCCACCATTATCCTGCCTCCTTCAAAGGATTCGCCAACTATTTGCGAAGGAATTCAGCTTTTATTGTGCCAACTTCACCCTTTTACTGTTGGCAGTATAAGCTCTATTTATAGGGGCAGCTTTCTTTACAAACAATTTCGTCAATGACCGACATTTGTTCACAGCTATTCGAGGCAAGTACTATGCGTGGTCTTGTGACACGACTGTACGACATTGTTACATTCTCTGGGAACATTCTACAGACCTTGGGTCAACGCTGTGGATGCTATGGATGGTACCTCTTTTCAATGGGTCTGCTCTTAGAGGTCGAGGAATTTGAAATGGATGCCTATTAAGCTCAAACTAGAGCCAACTTTTTGAATATCCTGCGAATACTATACTCCTATAATTTTCCTCTTTTAAAAAAAAAAATTAATTAATGTACGTGGTTACGCAAGATTACGGTTACGGATAAGATTTATGTTATGTTGTGAGGCTGGAGGTAGTCGGAACGGGAAAATGAACGACATGAGTAAGAGGAAGGTTGGAAAGTACCTGTTTATTTAGATCTGGTTACTAAATAACGCTAATTAGCGTTTTGCACAATACTTTCGTACAGATTCCATACAGGTCGTCATTCCATGTGAATTCGATATGGAAAATATGACTTTTTTGTCCATCTTTTAGCATTTTTTAAAATACATATTACCACGAAACCCATATATCTGTATGATAATTATAAGTCAGTAAAAAATCGTATCATATAATAATAAATAAAAATAATTAATAGGTAAAAGATAACATAATAAAAAAATAATAAAAAAAAATGTTATTAGTTTGAAAAAATATTTTTGTTATGGTAGCTTAGCTATACTTTAGATTTATTTGCGATTCATAACATTGAGCTTCGATTGAATCATAGAATTCTTCATACTAATGAAGGCACATTAAAATTGTACTATAATAATAATAATTTGATGATTTGTATAGCGCCATTTTTGTGATAAACCATCTCAAGGGCGCTGTACAAATATTATTACTATCTTATTATGTACACATAGATACAAACATACTTATCTGGCACGTCACTTCAGATTAACACGTTATATTATAAAGTTTTAGGTTGAGAAGGTATGATTTTGCACGCACAGGACACAATATTAGAAAACACTGAGCATTGTATGATATTGCAATTACTATTTAAATATTATTTGTTATATTTGTTAGAAGGTTATGAACAAAATAAGATTTGGTATTTATTTGAAATATTAATTTTTTTTTTCGAAATTAGGACTGGAGAACAGATTTTATCTTATTTTTCCTTTTTTATCTTATAACTAAACATAAAAATTCTTTACTTTTATTACGTACGTAAACGAGTTCCAAACCGTGTCAAAGATGAACAGTTCGATGTTTCTCCTGTAAAGTTTCAAAAATAGTAATTTACTAATTCACTTTTCTCACATATACCATTTTGCTCAAATCGTATATTATTATTAGCCTAAGACCATAGAATAAGGAACTCCGGTGAAAAATATAATGGCTTTTCAAAAATATGTATTTATATAGTTCAGCAAACGCCGATTCTGAATATACAATTTTTATTACATATAATACGTAGAATTTGTAAATCGTTATAAAAAGTGAATAAAAAATCATCTCATCAAAACACTTTGTTATGTTGGTACCATTGTATTTGGCGTCCCGTGCACATTCTGTTTTTGGATTAGTACGGACATTTTTATTTTTCGACTATTGTATTGTATTGTATTTTAAATATGTATTTTTTTTAGTTTTGTCGAAACTTAAACTTAATTTGTATAACTCTATAATTATAGTTCAATATAAAAAAAAACTATTATCAATAAATGAAATTAAAATATTCACGAACAAACCAATTATCAGTACGGATATTATTGTATGATAATGTTAATGCTCAATTCTATTATTGTTCTTTGAGTTAAAGTTTCTAAAAATGTACATAATTTTATTACTTATGTTAAGTTTTGGTTTACCACCAATAGAATACAAAATTATGTACGGTAAAGCTTTGAAACTTTGAAACCTTGTTTTGAAATTTGACATTCTAACCTCAAAACTGATCAAAACCGACCGGCCATAGATTTTGAGCTTTTTGGCGGGCTTTGAAAAATTGAAACTTTGAAAATTATTTTAACTATGAAAACCGACTTAGATAAAAAAAAAGAAATATACTGGTATTTAAGTTTGTACGTCATTGTCGATATAAAAAAAATGAACTGGATTTCCTTACTATATTACTGGATTCATTATTATATATAGTCGTATTACAGTTTTATTACAACAAAATGTTACATAAATCTTTCAGATATTTCATGTGCAATTCCAACATAATGAAATGCATTAAATCCCGCGCATTCGACCGGAGAGGACATTTTTCACATTTTTCCTACTGCAAAGAAAACAAAGCTTACAGTTTTAAACGCTGAAATACTTCCAGCAATCTTGTATTATTTTAAAATTACATATAAACTTTTCATTAAACCCCCTTTTCTGTCCTTTCTTTGTTCTAACGCCGGAATGCCTTTTATTACGCAAGAATAAATACGTTCATTGACATTCATTTTCCTCGCCTAATAAAAGCTAAACTGTCTGACACGTAATGCGTTTTGTATTTATTTAACCATTATTTAGCATTCGCAATTATATAAAATTGTTTACGGAACATTTTAGGTGCGCTGGTTCATAAATTATCGTTATCAGAATTTAAATAATTATAATAAACTTGCGAAAATATGCAGGGGTAAAATAGGAAGGGTAAGATGGGATCCAAAGACTTACCCCTGATCCTTATTTCTTCACAAGCCTCTTCTTTGGCTGTCGATGCACTGAGCACATAAGTTAAATAATAAGAGTTCAACATTAAAAAAACACAGACGGTATTCATCTGCGGTGGGATCACACAATACAAAAACCACGGCGGTTAAAAATACGAATATTGCGGCGGGTTGCGGGTGCGAATTAATGCATAGTGAACGAAATCACAGCGGGCAATGATGCGGGTAAAGTCGATGGACTAGGTATGGATTACAATTGGGTAGGTTTATATAAGGATGCAGTTTATTGTGCAAATCAACTATAAGGCTATCCAAGTTGAACCGTAACCGGCGCAACCAGATTTTACAGGTTAACCAACCATGTGGTAAGTTTAAAATATGTTATTTTTAATGTCAAATGATATGCATCAATTTTTTAAGGTAGGTACTTTGTTTTCAGCAAACACTATGATTTTACAACAACAACAAAAATTGTTCGAGCTTAATGACGCGTTTTTATTTCTACATTTATCCCTCTTCATTAATCGTTCTCCTATTTTTTGATGGCAGTTATCCCGCGCCCCATTTGTATTTAGCAAGGTGTTGTTTGAAAAATATTTTCTGCTTTAATCACTGAATGGTATGTTCCAGCAAGTATCAACTGTAGAAGTTAACCATTGGCAGTTGATGGTCTCTGACAGTAATTCTTATCGTGGGCAATACCGCCCACCAGTGGGCGATTTAAGTCGCTTTTTGGGAGATTAATAGTTAAAAGTGCTTTGGGGGGGGATTTTATAATATATGATTTTGGGCGATAGGCATGTGTTGATCACTAACTTTATTATAAACATTGATAATGCAGTGCTTTTTTGTTGAGATCTTCGTTTGATGTAATTTAAAGGCTTCCGTTTTGTAAAATTCCAATACGCAATTATTTGCATATTGACATGTGCATCCGTGTTCTTCCTCTGGTCACTTTGCCAATAATAAACCTGACATTTCTCCAGATTTAAGTTATTAGTATGGCGAGAAATGTGTTCCAAATTTATCATGAGAAGTTGTACGAAACTGTTGACAAACATTATTAAAGGGTGTAATTAAGAGATTTCTAGCCATTTCAAAATTATTTTTCATTCTGACATTGCATCTTAATATTTTCGTTTCGTTAAAAATATCTCGAATTAATGAGCACCCCTTACTCATGTCAAAAAGAATGATAATACACGAAGCTCAGAATCCTAGCAGTATTCAATGTATGCATAGCTCCGTGTAATTAATTAAGCCCTTGCATTAAATTGTTTTTTTACAAATGAGTTCGTTAACTTTAGTGTTTGTTTGTATTTAAGGGTAAATACTAATCCGTGTTACGTTCCTGTATAATCGTAGCTTAGAACTGACTACTTTATTATTCATTAATTGATAAACTAAAGTTCTTTAAAACTTAAGACAAGATTTTTGTGCATAGTGCAAAGGGTAACAATTATTATTTTTATAAACAATAATTATTAATCTAAAACACTCATCCAAATTGAAAAACCTTCCGAGCAAAGATAAGTAATGTCGCCGGCAGGACTCGAACCCACCCTTCTAATATCCGGTCAGATGCTCTACCGTTGAGCTAAAATCCGGCTTATCGCAAACCCGCCAAGTTAATCAATATATACTAGTGTTCCATTCAATAATTACTTTGTTTTTATTATATTTTCACCTGTAAACAACCAACTTTTATAAGTATGAGAGGAGCTTGTAACGGCTAAATCCCTCAAATAGATGGCGTCGAGACAAATTATGT
>JAHDVE020009588.1:0-44248 GCA_022606495.2 Halesus radiatus | reverse complement strand
ATACCTATGATGAATACATGAATACCTATATATGAATACCTATGATACTTATGATGAATACCTTAATACCTATATGTGAATCCCTATGATACCTATGATGAATACATGAACACCTATGATACTTATGATGAATACCTTAATACCTATGTATGAATACCTATGATACCTATGATGAATACCTGAATACCTATATATGAATACCTATGATACTTATGATGAATACCTATATATGAATACCTATGATGAATACATGAATACATATGATACTTATGATGAATACCTTAATACCTATATATGAATACCTATTATACCTATGATGAATACCTGAATACCTATATATGAATACATATGATAAATATGATGAATACCTTAATACCTATATATGAATACCTATGATGAATACATATGATACTTATGATGAATACCTTAATACCTATATATGAATATCTATGATACCTATGATGAATACATGAATACCTATGTATGAATATCTATGATACCTATGATGAATACATGAATACCTATGTATGAATATCTATGATCTTTGTTGAAAATAAAAAAAATGTGTATTGCAACTAGTTCTTTCAACCCTGCATCGAGAAGAACTGTTAGGAATCAACGAAATATAATATCTTTTTTGGTATCCCCATTTGGGGTATGTTGTGAGGCTGAAGGGATCGGGTTGGAAGGGGGAAGGAAACGAGGAGGAGGAAGGTTAGAATATATAATTTGTAACCGCGACTGTTTAAATTCATGATCCGCCAAATGTAATTAATTGCCTAATTAGAAACCCGCGACGATGGAAACCAAAGTAAAGTTTTATAATCCGCATAGATTATTGAAATAACACTTAGGTTCAACTGAACTACAGCAAGAAATAACTATTTACGTCTTCGGAGATGCAAGATAATGCATTTAAATTATTATAAAACTCGATTTTTAGGCAATTTTTTTTTATCTTTAAACCCAAACTAAGAACGTACAAACCTATTGTATTATACAGTATTTTAATTATATATATAAAATCGGACCTTAGGTTCTTATTTTGGGTTTAAAGAAAAAATAAACTAATCTGAAAACGAGCCTGGCAAAAATTTGCCGATACCGGAAAACCGCTAAGAAGAATAATTGTTGAAAAACTCATAATTAAAAAAAAAAGAAAAATACTTTCAGATTCATAAAAATAAATAAAAAATATTTGGGTATGCGGAAATTAAAGAAAGAGTTCTGCGTTCTAGGTTTAGGTTTTTTCTTTCTTAAAAAAACGCAAACTAAGAACCTAACAACCTATGTTATAAATATCCATTTTATACAGTTGGCAGTTTTGACAAATAACATTTCATACTAACATTAAAAATGGCGTCAATCCTTCTTCAATATTTACGCATTTTATAGAAAGAATGTAAAAAAAATTGTGTATTTTTTTGGACCTCCGCGTATGCAAATATTTTTTTTATTTTAACAGAAGATATACTTTTATTTGACCGCCTCCCACAACTATCAACAGAACGTCGCTGCATTTATAATATAGCTTATGTGCCGTTTCGTACATTCTGAGATGATCGAGTAAAACTGCTTTAAAAAATAATTGCAGACTAGATTTGAAAAAAATATTTTTTATAATTATTAGGCAAGCTTTCCAGCTTAACAAATCTATTCTTTTTTAGCAAATCTAGTCTTTGCAATTATTTTTTAAAGCAGTTTTTCTCGATCATCCCAGAATGTACGAAACGACACATAAGCTATATTATATATGCAGCGACGAGAAGATATTCTTCTATTTGTCAGCCTGGCCACAACTATCAACAAAATACATACTTTCATTTGTCAGCCTGGCCACAACCATCAACAGAAGATAATAATAAAAACGCCAAGGCCACCAAAAGATTCAATGTTATGCAATTTCAATCAAAAATTCCGCAGCCTACCTTAGCCATGGAGCAATGAACGCCACTGGTGTATACGTATACCTCCATCTACATATTCACCAATACACACAATCCTAAGTTTTTGTCATTGAGCCAACTCAATTGCACGACCAATAGATATTTTTTTCAAAACAATAAATCAAAATTGAATGGCTGCAATGTATGAAACGTCAGTCAAATGGTGAGTGCATTTGCTTTTCCACAAAGTTGTTATCAACGACGGAAAATCAATGTCCAGACTACGGGATGCATGCGACGGCAGGACAGAGCTTTGTTGTTAGCAACCGGAGGTGCCATCGCCATCACCATCACCACCATGACATTACCATATAGTATTACACTTATATTACCACTTCATTAAAACTTTATAAAAATAATTAATTTTGTAGGTTAAATGAAAACAGAAAAATATCAAAGCACTTTATGTGATGCGCGTAAATATGTTTGCGCGTGTCACAGAACAAATCATACATAGATATTCCCTTTTACCCATTCTTACATACCTGCATGTTAATAATTATTATCTTATCTTCTCTACATATAAAAATGAATGTTTGTCTGTCTGTTCTCGATTTTCTCGACAATTACCAGACCGGTTTCGCTGAAAATAGCACAGTTTGTTCTTATTAGTGCTGGGAAGGTTTAGATAATGAAATCCAATGTGTAAAACTTTTGCTATAACGTTTTAAAATTAGTATGAAAAACATTGAACCCTCCATGTTTTATTTAGGTTAGACCATAGATATACCACTCTGGTTAGCCACAGATTACATATTCAAAAGAAGAAGGTTTGTTTGGGTAGAATATTTTTTTAAATGGAAAACACAAGTACATATTTGATGCTGACACTAGCTGGCTAGATGTTTTCAACAAAGCTGAAATGGATATAAGAATAGTTAAAAAAATGATTGGATATAAATACTCTCACACTGAACACCGATAAAACTAAATATGCCACATCAAGCATAAATATTACAGGTCAACCACATGACGAGTTCTCTATTAAAATACACACATGTATGAATCCCAGTGAATATTGTCAGTGCCCCTACATTGAGCACACTAATCAGATGAGGTACCTCGGCCTCACCATTGATCCACACCTCAAATGGAATATTCATACCAAAATCATTGCAAATAAAATACGAAACTAACCACTACTCACTGGACCCAGACCCTCGCATCAACCACGTAAAAGGCCCGCAGACAATATTTGTGCAAAAGGATTTTGTAAAAATTTTGAAGTTTTGCTCAAAGGGGAGTTGTGCGAATTCAAAAGTCGTCTCTTTGTCAGTAACGTTCCCCCAGCGCAAGGGAACGATAGGTTGTGACTCCCTCCCCCCCAGCCCTGTTCGCAGATCGGGATCAGCTGCCCCTATAGTTCGCTTGTGTGCCATTACATCTGGTACACTATTTATGTATGTAAATCTTAGAGTAACAATATAATAGAGAGCTCGCTTTGCGAGATGTTTAAGCCAGTTCTTGACCAAGGGTGATCACAGGGGCCTTACCATGGCTAACAGGGCTGCTACAAAATAAATAAATTAGGTATTTTGTCGTGAGTAGGTAGGTAGTCCTAAATCTTGTAAACGATTTATGTAATATTATTTGTTATTTAAGGAACATAAGCAATAAAATTTATTGGTACATAATATAAGACGAAATAAAGTTACCTTAAAAATTTGTTTAAAAAGAAAAGTAATATAAAGCATTGTAGGGTGATACAGTGTCTTAATCTATTGATTGAGAATCAACGTCAATTTATTAAAATACTGTCTCACTCGGGTAGCCGGCTGCACAGCGGATTTGGCCAGGAAATGAAGCCTGATATCTAAATATTGTTATATTTTTAAAACTGACGATAAATGAATCTGTGGGAGAAGAAGATGGAAAGGAGGAAGGTTGGGAAAGAGCGGTTACGGGAGACAGTTCATTGGTTTAGACTTACCCCGAGGGTGGTGTCTCGACAGGGAGCTCGGCTCTGGACATTCGACTAGCTCAGTTTCGGCAGGCCAAGAAGCTCCTCTGCAGGGCCGTAGGCCGACAGGCAGTCTTATAATTGGGGTCGGGGACTCTAATACTACGCCAAATGAATCTACTAAATGCTTTCAGACTCAGAGTTTATTCAGGGGAAGGTACAGACATGGTAAGTTATGCTACAATAATCAAAAGCTAGCCTAACCTCAAATGGAAGTTACGGGTGATTATTCTCTCTGATATTCTCTAAACGGGCATGATAACGGGACTAACGGAATCTTCTCTAGAAGCGGATAGCCTTGCCGCACATTTTAGTAGTAAGGTAGAAAAAATTCGAGCCCTCAGTGGGGTAGGATCACCCGCTGTCTCTGCCCCTAAACCGCTCTCTGGCGACTTCACTACTTTTGCCGCAGTAACGGAAGATGATGTCACGCGAGCTGTGATGTCTTGTCCAAACAAGCAATGCGCTCAAGATCCCATACCTACCTGGCTATTAAAAAAATGTCTTCCGGATATAGCGCCTGTAATTACCGCAATTATCCAGAAGTCACTAGTAAATTCACTTGTACCGGGCACACTGAAAAAATCTATTATTACTCCGATTCTAAAGAAACAAAATCTTGATACAGACAATACGGATAATTACAGGCCTATATCCAACTTACCATTTTTATCAAAATTGCTTGAGAAAATCGTTGCCAAACAATTGGTAGGGTACTTGAACTCCGCTGGTCTGTTTGCCAAAAATCAATCTGCTTATAGACAGTTTCATTCAACCGAAACTGTTCTATTGCGAATAATTTCAGACTTGATCATCGGGATGGAAGCAGGTAAGTTGGCTTTGGTATCTGTTCTTGATATGAGTGCGGCTTTTGACACGGTAGATCATAGTATTCTAATAAATGTGCTTGATACCGAATTTGGCGTTCGAGGTGATGTACTCCAATGGATGACATCTTACCTGTCTGGACGAGTAGCTTCAGTAACTTTCAATAAATGCACATCACCTGAAACTCCCATTGAATTTGGAGTTCCCCAGGGGTCTGTCCTAGGTCCCATTCTTTTCATTCTCTATACTAATCGTCTTGAACACCTCATTCACTCAGCTGGCTTTGAATCACAAGGCTATGCAGACGATCGTCTGATCTTTAAATTTTGTTCCCCGGATGAAAAAGACGTCCTAAAAAATGAGGTAGTTAGTTTCATTAATACGGTTTCAAGTTGGATGTCTGTCAATAAACTCAAACTTAATCCAGCAAAGACAGAATTTATTTGGATAGCTTCCCCTGGAAGGCAAGGCCTCCTTGATTCCAATCCAATACGTATTCAGGATACAGATATAATTCCTTCTACAGAAATAAAATTCCTAGGTTTCACTATAGACAATAGTCTTTCTCTTGAATCGCAAATTACAAAAGCTGTAAGTTCTGGTTTTTTCCATCTTAGGCAGGTAAAATCAATCAGGAGATGTCTTCCCTCTGATGGAGCAAAATCACTCATAAATTCCTTCGTTGTTTCACGTATGGACTATTGTAATAGTGCATATGCTGGCCTCCCTCAAAAACAATTCAATAGAATCCAGTCCGTCTTCAATGCTGCGGCGAGAATGATATTTGGTGAATCTAAATATTGTCATATAACCCCACTTCTAAGGGATCAGCTTCATTGGCTTCGATGCCCTGAAAGAATAGAGTTCAAGATCTGCTTACTGACCTTCAAAGCATTGCAGGGAATGGCGCCAGCCTATATATCTGAACTATGCATCCGACAGGACTTAAGTGATAGACAGCTTACTCTGAGGTCAGCAGATCTAGATGCTACTAATCGTCTAATTGAACATTCAAGGTCAAATCGAGCCGTCTACTATGATCGCTCTTTTCGCGTAAATGGCCCTCTCATTTGGAATAAACTTCCCCCAGCTCTTACTAATGTCCATAAATTGACTGAATTTAAACGGGCTTTAAAAACAAACTTATTTAAAAAATCCTTCTCTCTATAAATTTTAATTTCTTTTCAATTTATTATAAAAAGTCATTTCCTCGAGCCTCTGGTAGTTGTTTGGTTTCGGTTTCCTCCGTATATATATTTTCAAAAAAAAAAAAAAATTATGTGAAGTCCGTTATTGCTGAACATAACCTGACTCCTGTCTTAAAATGTTACTATTTTTGTAGTAATATTGTGAATGTATTATTGTTGTATAGCCATATGTATACTGTATAATATAATGTAAATTTTTTTTATGAATATGCACCTAAGGAGTACTGTAGGAGTAATATTAAGAATAAGCAAGAATGTATGTAATATGTTAAGAATGTATAAATAGTATGTAAAAGTAGCACTGTAGGAATACCACTGAATGGAGTTATTTAATCATGTTTAAGTTTATTTAAAGTTAAGCGCACTTGAAGTGAAAAAACACAAAACTGCGCTATATAAATGCTTTGTTATTATTATTATTATTATAACGGGGACTCGAATAAGTTACAACACAAAAGAGGTAATACAAAGTCAGCTTACAGTCATAATCGTGGCGGCAAAAGGATCCTAGTGGAAGCCTCGGGCTTGGACATCAGTACACTGAAGTTAAATTATATTTACGAGAGAGTCACCATGTACCGGAGCTCTTTGGTTATGCTAATGCAATCTCGCACAGTGGGTGTTAACCCAGCATGCATGATAATATGGCGCTACAATTTGCGGCTGCCAAAATGGCTTCTAGAGTGCTCTTTTAGAGACGCAGTTGACTGGATCGTAGACCGCGAACCAGAGATGTCATCCGGAAGCCGGGTGAGAAAGAAGTGCCGGCGCGTGGGCGTACAAGCTGCCGTTATGGCAAACGTGGCGCTCGCGTCGTTTTTACCGTTGTTGTTGACGAGTGGCTAGAGTCTTTTTAGGATCTTTCTGTCGTTACGTAACAATATTTAGAAGCAACTGCCCTTATTAGGTATACAGTGTGGTTCTCCAGCGGAGACTGGTCTAACATGTGAGAAAATAAGATGTCAAAACAATCTATATTAACAAATACTTTTAAAACTCTACTTACTAAATGTTCAAACGAAAACTGAGTGTTCATTATTTTACCGCCAGATCGGCTAAGCGCTTCTCTAAAAACCCGTTCACTCTATGTACAAATTAAAATGACGTCATTTGATGGATAAACTAACCCTCCTCGATTTTTTGTGCAATTCGAATTTTCTGAATGATACTTAAATCCTGTAAGAGCTGAAAGACATTTCTCACATTTTTTATTTTTTATCTAGATGTCTAACTACAAACCCACCGATATAAATTACACAGTTTTTTTTAATAATTATTACACAAATATTCAGGACACATAATTTCAGGAATATCGTCATCATCATCATCATCATCAGCATCAGTATTATTTAATTCGTCATTGGTGATTAATTTGAATTTGGGTGAGGAAACATTAATAATATTTACAGAATTTCTAGAGCTAAAGTTCAAAATACTAATTTGATCTAAAGGTAAGCAATTTCCGTTTTTTTTTACAGTAACTCCGCACAGGACACCCCGAGGGAAATAATTTCCTTCACGGCCTATATCATCTTTGGGGATGCTGTGTGAAGGGTCTTTTAGAGATTAGAAAGGTCTCTAGGTATATTATTACGCTAAGATTGTTACTCTAAGGTAACATTGCATTCTTCAGAGTTCTACCAATAAACAATTCCTATCAATTTTTCACGTGCTCAAAAACTGTTTTTATGTTCCTCGCTCGGGCTTTTGACTGCCATTTTTTTCCTCAATCTCGAAGTCAACTGCGACCATAATTAGACCCCTCGTTTCTGGAGCGCTTAAGCGGTTCTCCAGAACTCAAATCATTAATAACGTTAAATACAAACAAAAAATAACATTGTCATAATTAGCTACGATAGAAGTTATGGAAGGGAAACACAGATTTCAAAAGAGGTGGTACAGAGGAAGATGCGACATTCGGTGGTTGTTGTCGAGTTTTTAAGAGATTTTAGTTTTTTCTTTTTTTTTCGATGTTCGAAGTTTTGAAGTCACTGAACGAGTTTTGATATGATCGAAACTAGACTTGTCCGCGGGCCGTAGGTTGCCCACATGTGCTCTATAGGGTGTGTACCTTAGAGTAACAATATAGTATTACTCTAAAGTGTGTACTCGACAGATGTGGTTCTGGACATCTGTTTGCACTAAACTGTAAAAATAGGGTACACGCTCCAAATACGGTCAATCTCAGCAGAGGCAAGAGAAGTAAAGTACTTGTTCGGCTCTTGGTAGACAACTGTCTCTATTCATTTAGAAATATTTTACATCTGTTCCACGATTAGGGGTAATTATTCTTAATGGGGGCAATCATTTTTCAGGACCTGTAAAACATGATCAACAAAACTATAACCCAGATGAATCTGTTAAAACTAATTTCAAATCTCACATCCGTACAGTTATAAGAGGTCCCATAAAAATATGAAAAACAAAACTATACTACAAATGACTTGATTTAATTAATTAATTTAACAAATACGTGTCATCCTAGGAATGCGTAGAAACCTATAAAAATATGAAAAACAAGACTATACTAAAAATGAATCGATTAAACTAATGCGAATCTCGCATGTACACAGTGCTAAAGCATTTCCTTTTCAAAGCCGAGTAATCGTTCCATCTCGGTGGCATCAACATCTCAAAAAATGTAGAATGAATACATGTCCAGGATGTGTGGGATTGCACTAATCTCCCCACACCCAGGAATAAAAACAATTATTATTATTATTATAAAATCACGAAGGACGAATCATGAATAGGCATCATGGCATTAAATTTGATTTACATAAAATTAAAAATAAAAGTAAATGGAGTTCTACGAATAAAACACAAAAACAATTTTTTTTTTGTGATTGCTTGTTTTTAATATATTTTCATATGAAGCGGTAACTTGGTGATGTGATATTATAATTTCAAAAATTAAACAATAACTTTGTTTACATCACTTTTGCTTGTTATATAGTTTTTCCGACCGGGTTTCACCACTACCGTAGCTTCTTCAGGGCAGTATATGGTATTACTGTGCACAATGCAAAACGTCCCAATAAACTAATTTTTTGTAGTTTATCAAACGGGACCTTGTAATTCAAAACTCAAAATTTACAGTTAAGGTTACAAAATATATATATGTATTGTAACCTTGACTGTAAATTTTGAGTTTTGATATGGTGGTGGAGAGTTGGTGGAGGTCATAGTGGGATGCTGAGGTTATTCACCCAGTCGACGACATCGGGATTCACTCGGTGCAACACAGATTTGCCATAGGGAAACTGATGAATGGGACATTCTTCTACAATATGTTCTATCGTTTGAATATGTCCACATTCTTAAAGTTATACATATATATGTATATATAAAATAAAAACATTAAAAAAACATATGTAACAAAACTTAAAACATAAATATTTCTCAAGAATCTTACTCAAAAATATTTCTACAAAAATATATAAAAAACATAAACGACAACAATAAATCATATATAAAATAATATTTCCTTTTTTATCTAATACAAATAGCTTCTTTCATCTATCCAATTTTTCAATATATTTATTAATTGTTTAGTTTTAACACTATTTTTTTATTTTTTTTTATTTCATCGGGTAACATATTTATACAGCTCGGAATCATGTGATCTAAAGTTCTATATTTATTTGTATGATTAGGAACCATTAATCCTTCATTAAAATTAAGACGAGTATTGTAAGTGTCTATTTGTATTATACTCGTATATAGGGTTATTAATGTGCTGAAATATATTTTTTTACCACGGCTTACTGAAAGAATTTAATTTATCTGATTAGATAAATGCCTCGTCTTGTCTTCAATTTTATTCGGTATTTTCTAAGTGCTTTTCGTAAGCATTCTAAAGTTAAAGAGAATGTATCCGTAGCTTCATAATATCTACCTGCAGGGAATACTGCACAGTGCAACTTGCACATTGCACGTGCTATCGATAATGGCAGATACATTGAGTAGTTATTGTATATCTCTAGTCCGAGTGAGCAACGAGGCATGCCTCATTCACTGTTAGACTTCGATGTGAATCGGTTCGGTATTTTATTAAAAAATATATTTATTCTCGATATCGTAAAAACAGTAATTCCGATAAAAAAAGTGTTCAACCATATTTTGTCTAATCAGATAAAATCAAGATAAAAAAGGTTATTCTATATTAGGCTCTGTTTTTAACATAAATTTAGTTTCGTACTTCGTAAATAAATGCATAAATTAAACATAAATTAATTATATGATAATTTCTTCAAATGATTGATAACTTTGTGGCGTCATTATTAATTATATAATTAAAAATACACTTTGTATACACCACTTTAATTAAAATAAATAAATACTTCTAAATGTTTCGATAGCAATGCTATCATCTTCAGGAATAAATGAGTACTAAAAATTTCAAGTATGGAAAAATGATAAAAAATTTTAGAACAGTAATTTAAGAATATACAAAATATGAGCATAAACAAAAATGAATAAAAGTAGGTAAGTAATAGATCAAAAATTCTAATAACGAAATAATTATAAAACATTGAATAATACATTTAAATTAGAAATATAAATAAAAATTATTATTATTAATATTAATATGAAAATAAATTTAAGAGATAGCTATTTTAAAAAAATATTTGATTATTTATTAAATTTAATTCGCTATTAACACTTTGCTTATTTCTAAAATTTCCAATTTATCTAATTGTAAACCGGTTGTATTTGTATGTAAAACTTTATTTATATCAAACGAATGATTAGTTTCTAAAATATGATTTGCAAATTCAGAATAGTTGTTATTATTTAAACACCTTAGGTGTTCCTTAAATCTAATACTGAAGTTTTTCCGATGTAAAAATAGTTGCAATCATTACAAATCAATTTAAATACTCCTGATTTATTCAAAATATTATCTTTGTCTTTGTTATTTAAAATATATTTTTTAAATTTATTATTGGTATAAAAAGCTGGTTCGATAGTATTTGCAAGTTTTTAATTATTAAAATTGTGGTATTATTATTTAAAAATAATATTTTTCTCCGTTGTTTACTGACATCAGTTATTTGTAGATATACATAAGATTTAATCATTTTTTTCTTAAACTTTTTGTTTAACATATTATTTATTAATTTAGTACTATAACCATTATTTATTGCAATCTGTTTAATTATATTTAATTCTTTATTAAAACTATTATTTGATAGAGGTACATTAACTAATCTACTAAGCATAGAATGAAAAGCTGATAATTTTTGAGAAAAAGGACGATTAGAAGTATGTATAACAATGTCTGTATAAGTATCTTTACGATATATATTAAATTCGAATTTATTATTAAAAATAGAAATATTTAAGTCTAAGAAATTTATGCTAAAATTTTGTCCTATTTCAATGGTATTATTATTATTGAAAATATAGTCATTTTATTTTCCCTTATAAAGCTGACAAGATTCGATGGATACGCACCTTCATCAGTGCAAATAATAGTTTTGTTTATTACTTGCCTTAAAGGTGGGGTGTGGAGCACTCTGAAACCGGTCGGCTTTCAAACAAAAACGAAGTATTTTAATTACAGATATACTTAACATTTCTAAATATTTGATAATTACATCTTAATATAGCTACATTTAACATTGTAAAAGTCATAAAAAATAATTCCGTGAAAATGATCTAAAAAATCAGTAATGTAATTTAATGTGATACTTATAATACAAAATATTTACACACTGCCCTCCAATCTTTTAAATTTAACCTAATGAGGAACTCCAGTCCAATTTTTTAAATTTTTTTTTCATCAATAATGACGTTCCAACATAAATACCAGTATATTTCGTTTTTTTTTCTAAAGTTAGTTTTCATAGTTAAAATAATTTTCAAAGTTTCAATTTTTCAAAGCCCACCAAAACGCTCCAAATCTAAGGCCGGTCGGTTTTGATCAATTTTGAGGTTAGAATGTCAAATGTCAAAACAAATATGAGCTTTACCGTACATAATTTTATATTATATTCATAGTAAACCGTAGCTAAATATAAGTAATAAAATTATTTATCTTTTTAGAAACTTTAACTGGAAGAATGATAATAGTATTGAGCATTAATAATATCATATTTGATAATTGGTTTGGTTACGAATACTCTAATTTATTTCACTAATAATAGTTTTTTATATTGAACAATAATTATAGAGCTTAAAGTCGCCAAAATTAAGTTAAAATTTTGCCAAAACAAAAGTGAAAAATATTTTTTTATACTAATCCAAAAACAAAGTGCGCACGTGACGTTAGATGTTCCAAATGTATTGGTACCAACGACTTATAACTTCTACGTATATATATAATAAACGTTATATATTCAGAATTGACGTTAGCTGATCTATATGAATACATATTTTTAAAGACATTAATTATATTATTCACTGGAGTTCCTTATTTAACTAAGAAAACATAGTAAGTATAATGTATTCCATTATAAATTCCCTCTCGGGTGAGTAGGTACGTACTTCAAGAATATTAAATTTCATCGAAGGATTGGCGTATTTACAATCGATTAAAGTTTTTTATTTATTTAAATTCAACTCAAGGCTCGTGTATATTAAATATTTAATATAACGATCGATAGCGCCACAAATATTTAAACAATAACGCCCAAAGTAGGAACGATTAAAATTTTCCACTTACGAATAACTTAAACATGTTCTTAAATGTACCACCAAAAACTTCATAAAATAGGTACCTACCCAGTAATAATAAATTTTATGCCCTATTTTTATAACGGGAATGTTTTCGTATCGTCTGTAAGTTAAATCATAGCACGAAATTCTGACATTTTCAAGAAATGCATTAAAAACTCAATTTCCTGTAGATTATCCTCGCGATATGATTTAACTTCCATTTTTTTATATTAATTATGTACCATTAGAAACAATCCTAATGAATTTTTTTCTTTACATTTGATCCAAATCATATTATCGTAACTCACATCTCCCGATTTAATAAAATGCAATTCAACACGTACACATTATTATTTTCACGCTTTTCCACAAATTGTTTTTTTTTTCTTCTAATTACACTAACATGCTTTATTTTGTTTTATTCATTTGAGTGGAACCTCCCTGACAGCTCTTTGAATTTGGAAAATACAGGTCACAGTTAAAGGGGCTCACGTTAATGGGACACGGTTCATATAAAGTACAATATTGTAACAACTTTGATTTATCACTTATAGACTGATAGCATATTTTAATATTTGTGATAATGCTATGTTTACTTTTTTATCATGTTTCTCCCCTAATACGATTTTTTTACACGTTTTAGAAGATTTATAATACTCGTAACCTTTGATCTACTAATTTAATAATCAAAATGGTAATATTAAAAGTGTTTCCATTAAAAATGTTCCAAAAATCCAATTTACACAGGCAGATTCGAAAACCTGAAAGTTTTCTAATGACATGCATTACTCGAGTACATAGTTACAACAATAATATAATTCATTTTATGTGCTAATATAAAATGTTTGTTTCATCTGAATAAATTTGGTTGTAATCATAATATCAGTTTCGGCACGACTCTTCACACGACAAAATTAAAACTAACAACAAAAAAACAGAAATGTGGAATTGATTAGTGAATTACTGTCGTATAGTCGCCGTATATTTTAAATAATTATCGTTAAGGGGAACGGCTGCGGTGCCTGTTTTACACAAAACTGAATTTTCGATTGGAGGCCAAAATACCCATCCAAACGGAATGATCTATTTTTTTTTTAAATTAAAGGTTTAGTATCTATAATATCTAGTACGGATGAGAAGTATTTTATTTATTTTCGTATTATTTTTTAAGTGTGTGCCATGAAAAAAAAAATTATTTTCATAATTTTGGTGGCAGCTTAGAAAATTATTTGCGGGTTTATCGTATTTTTAAAAAAATGTATCACATTTGCTATGTAAGTATGATTACATAAATGAAAATAAAAAAATACAACGTTTTAAAAAAAGGGTTTTTCGGGTCGATATTTTAAATTCTGTTTGGAAAATTTGTGTTCCACCGTAAATTGGTCGTTTTTAATTTAGTTTAAAGTCCACCATAATGCTTATTTTAATATTATTTTAGCAGACGGGTTAATTTTTTTTTAAATCACCGTTAGCTCCTAAATAATTGTTAAAGATGCCTCTAAAATCGCGAGAAATCAATTCCTTTAATGGGCGATATTTCATAAGGTAAAACAAAAATAAATAAAATGCGTTTCATCCGTACTAGATATTTACAAAATATTTAATTAAAAAATAGATCATTCTGTTTGGATGGGTATTTTGGCCTCCAATCCAAAATTCAGTTTTGTATGAAACAGGCACCGCAGCCGTTCCCCTTAAAGCAGCTCCAATACACGTAATACAATCGACAGCAATCAATGTTAACAATATTTAGCTTTATGTGGTTGTTTGATACATTAAACACAATCCCTTAAATATCTAGTAGTAGGTATAATAAACATATTATATTTTACGTCTTGAGTAGTACCTATTTTCCGATAACCAAATTTGTTTATTTATTCTTGATTTTAAAAAACAAAAACAAAAACAAAAACATTAACCACTCATCTCACTAGGACAGTCCTGTGTTGGGATGAGCAGTTTTACAATTTAATAATAATAATCAATAAATAGTAATAAGTAAATAATAATACATGAATAAAAATAAGTCAAAATTAATAAGTAAATAATAATAAATAAATAATAAAAATGAAATAATAAAAATTAGCAAATAATAATCAGTCAATAGTAATAAGCATATAATAATGTACATATAATGTTAAGTAAATATTAATAAATAAATAGTGATAAGTACATAATAATAAAAATAGGTAAATAATAATAAGTAAATAAAATTCAATTTTACGTTTTGATTATTAAGCTAGGACAGTAATATATTGAGGGAGTGTATTATTTCCCATTCGCCTTTAACCTACTAACTGTCCGAACTGTTCGATTTTCCCTCTGTTCGACAGTGTCAACTTTATCACCAGAGGATTTGTAGTCTTTCGGACACTGTCCAGCCACAGTTAACAGTTGGCATTATTGCTGTTTTATCGTGAAGGGTGAACAATTATTAAGTCGCCATTGGTGATCGTCCTCAATAATAGTGCTAGTATGCAAATAAAAAGAACGCAATACAAATAATGATGCTTTTAAATAAGTTCATAGAATCGTTGTTGCGGAAAAAAGCACTGAGAGACACCATTGAAATATTATTGCGAAGTTAAATCATATTAAGGAAAAAAAAAACAATGATTTAAAGAATTGAGTTTAAAATGATGTTATACATTAAGAATCGCATAGTTAAAAATAATAGTATCATGTTTTTATTAAAATGATCCAATAACTTTCTGCATTTATTTTATAAATTGGTTAAATAAAAATAAACAGTAACATACATAATTTTAATTACGACGTTCGTTTTTCATAAAGAGATATTTATTATTATTTTTATTATTATATTATTACAAATATGTGGTGTTAACATTTTCAGAAACTCTCCCAAATCGATTTTCATTCAATTCATAAAATTCAATAATTGAAACTTGTTGAACCGTTCAAACGTTCTTTCTTTTCATATTTTGAGTTGAATAACCGGTAATAGCCAAAAATAGGTTCACACTATTCAAGGCAACAACACTACCCGAACAGTGATAGCAGTGTAACGCGGACAGTAGGGGAAGGAAGTTAAAGTGACGAATATTAGGGGATGTTTTCCGACACATGATCGCCTCGTGATGGCGGGAAGGAGGGACAAGGGGTCCCCGGTAGATGCCCTCTACGTCCACTACAGTCCACCAAGATGTAAGGAAACTGATAACTATCTATATTTATGATTTTGACTGATTTAACAGCCTGTGCTTTTATCTATACTGATTTTCCCATCAATATTTTTGATCTTTACTGATTTTACTATCTGTGTTTTAATCTTTATTGCTTTTACTACCTGCGTTTTTATCTAAACTGATATTTCCATCAATATTTTTATTTTTACTCATTTTATTATCTGTGTTTTTATCTAAACTGATATTTTCAACAATATTTTTAATCTTTACTGATTTTACTATCTGTATTTTTATCTAAACTGATATTTCCAATAATATTTTTAATCTTTACTGATTTTACTATCTGTGATTTAATCTTTACTGATTTTACTATCTGTATTTTAATCTTTATTGATTTTCCTACCTGTGTTTCTATCTATTCTGATATTTCTATCAATATTTTTAATTTAATCATCGAAGAAGATAATATTAACATATCCTAAATGAAACACGAAACCGAAAAAAAAACGCAGAAAATAAAAAGGTATCAGTCGCATCTGGGACTCGAACCCACAACCTCTGTCTTTCCGAGACAATCGCTTTACCGACTAAGCTAATGAGACCAGTTCAATTTACGCCATCTTCATCGATATCCTACCTCAAATTCAAGACTTGTCAATATTATCCTCCATTTTAGTAGAAATTTTTGGTTTAGTAGAAACATGTTAATAATAATAACAGGTAAACATAATAAACGGGGCTACATAAGTAATGAATATTAAGTCCTATAAATTAATTAGCATAAATATATACTTATACTTATACTTTCAATTATTTTTTTTCGATTTTAATTAGATAACAATTTAAAAATGTTTCATCCCTTTTTAAAATACAGCTTCTTTAAAAAAAATTAATGCTACATTTTTACAATAATATACATCAAATGGTATTAACGGTATTTAGTTTTTAAATAATTCTTTTAGTTTATTTTTAATAATAGTAAATCTGTAATTTTTTTAACTTCTTCGGGAAGATTATTAAAATATTTTATACCTTTGTAAATGTAATTATTGTGCATATTTTGTGTATAAAATAAAGAAATTGAGATGCTATATTTATGGCTAGAGGAACGGTTGCGCTGCCTGTTTCATGCATAGCTTAATTTTGGATTTGAGGCCTAAATACCCATCCAAACTGAATGATATGTTTTTTAATCGAAGATTTCGTAAATATATAATATGGATGAGAAGTATTTGATTTATTTTTGTTTTAAACTATCTATGAAAAAAATTCATAATTTTAGAAGAACCTTAGACAATTATTTGCGGGTTTATCGTATTTTTTTTTAAATTATCAAATTTGCTATATAAAACAAAACATATTAAAAAAAACGTTTTTTCGGGTCGATATTTTAGATTATGGACTGCAAATTTGTGTTCCAATGTAAATCGGTCGTTTTTAATTTAATTTGAAGTCCACCGTAATGATTATTTTAATATTTAAAAAAATACATTAAATTTCATTATATTTTCAAAGCAGACGGGATGAAACTTTTTTTTTAAATCACCGTTAGCTCCCATATAATTGTTAAAGATGCCTCTAAAATCGCGAAAAATCAATTCCCTCAATTGCCAATATTTCATAATGTAAAACAAAAATAAATACATTATTTCTAATCCGTCCTAGATTTTTACTATACTTTTTGATGAAAAAAAGATCATCAACTTTAGGTGAGTATTTTGGCCTCAAATCCAAAATTAAGTTTTGTATGAAAAAGGCCGCGTAGCCGTTGATGAATTTCGTTTTGATTATTTGAATATTTTTAATATTGAGACTTTTTTATAGATACAATTTTTGAAAAGTGGAAAATTTTGTACAATATAGCTGATGAAAAGTAGATGGTTTTTTCAGTATTACTTTAAAAATAAGTCTTTGAACCACCTCTACGGGGATCAAAATGTTTTTTTTTTCCAAATGTAAAATATATGTGGGTATTCGATGTTTCGTTGTGATTTTAACGTGGCTGTCATAACATATGCTTACTTCTCTCTAAATCCAGAAACCACCTCAAATGTGTTATATAGTAAGAAACTCGTTCACGTTCACGTTAAACCCTTTTCAAATTCCTACCCAATAAATAGACATTATCGTTCCATCTTCCCCTTGTACACAAAAAGTGAAAATGAATTGTGGTTTTCGGAGTTAATTAGACGTATTTTTACATTTTGTATCAAAAATCTTGACCCCCTATTGCATATCGTTTTTAGTTTTTTTTTTGTTATTTTACATAGATTCTTCTCATGATCACCTAACAAGGTAATCAAAAAAATGTTTAATCAAGGTTTAATAAAACAAAAAAAAAATCAGCCTAACAAGGTATTAAATGTGGATTGAAATTTTGGGGAAGAAGAGTAGGTATATTACATTTTTTTGTATGAATCTAGTTCTACTGGGTGAATCCAGATGATTACTTACTCTACACGTGTTTGTAATTATTATTAAAAACAACCGATTTTTTTTTTAAATTTTTTTTTATTATGACTCGTAAATTAAGTAGATAATAAGAATTAATTAATTTAAAAATAATATATAGTATATTTGGGCACGTTCCAGAGTGGAAGATACTCTCAGTATCGCCTTGGTGAAAGACCACCATTCAGAATTGAAACGTTGCTTGAAATGGCTTTTAGCCGTGTTTGGTGACCAGATCTGAATAGCCTGGTATTTCCTCACCTCCTTCTTCCCCTTCTCCTTCCCCTCCCCAATACCTTCAGCCTCACAACATTCCCCAATTGGGAATGCCATAGTCTCACTGGCGCCAGACGGTTGAGAGCAGTTGGGATTCTTGTGCGGTATTCATATAAAAAAAAGATAGAATGTGTGCATTTTTGTGAGATCTAACGGTGTCAATCAATCATAACTGCTTTCGAAGTAATTTTTTTAATGAATTATTTTGGAATAACTTATTGAAACTCATAAACCTCATTGTAACATAGTTTTAATAATTGAAGATAATATTAACAACTCTCAACATGAAACATGAAACTGAAAAAACTCAGAAAATAAAATGATAACGGTAGCAGCTGGGACTCGAACCCAGGACCCCGTGATCAATTCGGGACCTTGCGCCCTAATCCACTGAGCTACGGCTACCCCGATCCGTCCCGTCATTTTTATCGGTATCGTTCTTTGAATTCTAAGAACTGTTAATACATACCATAAGGTGCTGGGTTTGAATCCTAGCCGCAGCCGTTATCTTATTTTGTGTGTCTTTTCGGTTTATGTATAATTCTGAGAGTTGTTAATATTATCTTCAATGATTAAAATTTTTTTTATTGCAATAGTAGATTCCAAAATGATGTAATTGCAGCCGCATACCTCATACATATTATACGATATGCATGATATTATGTGAATACATGTATGTATCCATATTGTAAAAAAATGTGTTTTAGATCCGCTTTTCCACAATGTTCAATATTATTTTTCGATAACTTGAATCAGAGAGAACAAAAATATTCGGTACCTACCGTTAAAAATACCGAGTAAATTAAGGATTACTTTTGTGATTAAATTCGAATAAGCTTTTAAAAATATAGCACCTTAAGTATTATTGCTTCTGACACTGTCATATGGAAAACGTATTTTAATCGCATTTAGGAACTCCAGTGAAACTTTTTTTACATGATTTTTTATTAACTTTTAAATCGTTATTTAAAATTGAATAAAAAATCATCTCATCAAAACACCTTATTATGTTGGTACCATTGCATTTGGAACATCTGACATTACGTGCCCATTTTTGGATTAGTCTGGAGATTTTTATTTTTCGGTTTTGTTTTGTATTTTAAATATGTGTTTTTTAGTTTTGGCGAAATTTAAACATAAGTTGGATGACTAAGCTATATAATTGTTGTTCAATATAATTTTATTTTATTAATAATGATATAAATTACAGTATTCATGAGCAAACCAATTATCAATACGGATATTATAATAATATTAATGCTCAATACTATTATTATTCCTTGAGTTAAGTTTTCTAAAAGGGTACATAATTTTCTTACTTATATATAATTATGGTTTTCTATGATTATGATATAAAATTATATACGGTAAAGCTCATCCTTGTTTTGAAATTTGACATTCTAACATCAAAACCCATCAAAACCGACCGGCCATAGATTTGGAGCGTTTTCGCGGACTTTGAAACTTTGAAAATTATTTTTACTATGAAAACTAAAATTAGAAAAAAATATATATACTGGTATTTAAGTGTGGACGAAAAAAAATAAAAATTCCTTATTATAAAAAATTCTAATACTGAAAAAAATTACTTAAGTTAATACAATGTATTGGTTGTGAGAGAGGTTAGTAAGATAAATTATCATTAATATAAATTTCGAAAAACTTCGAAAGTCTATCCACGTTGTTCACTTACGAAATGGAATGAGCATTTTCACGAAGATAGTTCAACAACGATAAAAACACTATCGATGTAAAAGAGGTAATCATTACACATCCCTAGACAATACTGCCCACTTACCTTTGGAGTAGGTAACATGTATATATAACATGGATATATTTTACAATAGACCTCTTCATTTCAAAAGCATGTGATGTCAGTCGTGAAAAAAAAATGTATTTAAATTTATTGAAGCTTATGAACACAACTAACTAACAATCACGCCGTTTCTCCGCAGGGGTAGGCAGAGAGGACGGACCGCCAAGCATACACTTCTTGCTTCATTCACATTCATACAACGCCTCATACATTCTCTTCTGTTATTCCGACTTCTGACATGGCCCGACTCGAGTGTTTGATTGTGCCGTGTCTTCCTCGGGCGTCCCCGGCTTCTTCTTCCATTCACATTCGCGTCTTATTTTTTTCATATATTTAGTGGACATAATTAAGAACATTGTTTACATGGTTATAGCAAAAGTGTATTTGAGTACTAATTTATTTTTTATTAATAAATAATCCTTTTAGTTTCCCTTTTTCAAATTTAATACCTCCCTAATTGAGAATTTCTCGTGTTTAGGGAGGGAGTACTAATATTTATTGTTCATATTTAATTTCTACAGTACTACCATGAACTTGATGTTCTGGTGTCTATACACTAATTTAGAATATAAAATAAAATAAAAGGAATTTTTTTGAAATACAATATATCTATATAATGTATGTATATAAACATATATACATTTTTTCCAAGTGAACTTATAATATACACCTAAAATTAGTTTCTTGTAAAATGTATTTTAAGTTTTGTCTTAAATTTTTGTCATAATTTTTTTCATCTTGTATATCTTTGGGAAGTTCGTTAAAACATTTAATGGCAAAATATGTGTACTGGTGTTGAGCTGTTGTTGTATTAAGTTTAGGGATTATTATTTGTCCTGTGCTTCTCGGCCTGGTGCTCAATGACTATATAATATATTCTCCTTACACTCCTCTCTTCGTTCATTCGCTCTACATGCCCTAACCATCTAAGCGTCCCTTTCTTAATCTTGCTCGCTATGCTTACATCAGCCTTGCATTCCTTATGAATCTCAACATTTTTCACACTATCATACATGGTATTACCACGCATTCGTCTCAGAGATCTCATTTCTACAGCATTTAGTCTACTTTCATCCTTCCTCTGCCAGTTCGATGCCTCACTGCCATACATCAGGGTTGGTATCGGCACTCCAAGTCCACCTCATTGTAATATTTAATCATTGAAGAAGATAATGTTATTAACAAATCCAAAATGAAATATGAAACAGAAAAAGACACAGAAAATAAAATAAAAAGGGTGTCAGACTAGTACTAGATTGCAAATATATTCGGGTTAACCTTTGCAATCATACAAAAAGATAGCGGATGGGAATTAATTGAGAATAATATTGGTAAGTCTTAAAATGTACAATATCGATAAAAAAATGATGTGAAATAATTAGGTCTCATTAGCTCAGTGGCTAGAGCGTTGTTACGGTAAAAAAGAGGTCTTGGGTTCGGTTCCCAGATGCGACTGATACCTTTTTATTTTACGTGTCATGTTTCATTTGAAATTCGTTAATATTATCTCCTTCAATTAATAAATATTAATCTCTTTCCTATATCTATAAATAAAAATGAATGTTTGTCTGTGTGTCCTCAATTTTCTCGACAATTACTGGACCGGTTTCGTTGAAAATAGCACAGTTTGTTTTTATTAGTGCCGGGAAGGTTTAGAGAGTAGTTTGAATGAGATTCAGTAAGTAAAACTGTTTCTATAACGTTTATGAAAAAACATGGAACCCGCCATGTTGTATCGAGGTTAGCCCATACGCTCGTTAGCCACAGATTACACATTCAAAAGAAGAAGGTTTGTTTCCATAGAATATTTTCAAAACGAGAAGCATTAGTAGGTACCTTTTAAAGCACTTTATTACTTATATACTTTCGATATGTTTTGAAAAATTAAATGTTTGGAAAGAAATAACTTTTTCTAATTAATGTTTCTTTGTTTAGAAATAGTAGTAGTCGTCAAAATGCACTACTTTCGCTGTCAAATCAATTATGGCACCCGAACGACAAGCAATAATTCACAACTTCAAAACTTTATTCCAAAAACAATAAGTAATCCCGAGCAACGCCAGGTATACATCTACATACAGCTAGTAAGTTAATAAAAATATATATTTTATATTTTTTATCCTGGTGAGGTAAACAGTATATGTACAAAGATATAAGTTGAGTACACAAAGATGTTTTTATCAATTTATTAATAATGACGCAAAGTGATTACAAATCTATCGAAGAAAAAATAAATATTAAGTTTAGAAGACAAATTAATTTAACGAGAAAGTTTTCAATTAAATACAAAACGTTACGTTCAAAAGTAGTGCGCGTTCTGAATTAGGTAATGTCGTCACCCATAATAATATTAATCGCAGGCTTCCGAGAACAGATGATGCTATCCATAAAGTTAACACAATATATCGATCCGATATCGGAACGTCTAGGGCTTTTTATGGCACGTGCGGTATTTTAACACCTTCAAACGTACTTGGACATACACCAAGTAGACTAGTTGTGAATAATTCATGAAACCTTGCGGGCCTTTGCCTAAGTAAATATAGTTTAAATAAACATGGGCGATTTTTGTGGGCCAGCCATAATGGCACCCGACATTTTTCTACGTACTATGTTGCTCGTAATACTACGACGGAATGTGATTCCGGGGGCCGGGATGGCGTGCTGCTGCCGGAAGGAAGACAGGAAACAGCTTTTCAGTGGCCGGAAGTTGGAATTAGCCTATATTACCTGACGGACAGAGTGGTTCCGGGTTGCGTGACTCGCGTGTCGACCAAAGGGCTGCCTACTGCCTACTCCACATATTCATGAGATAGGATTTAGTTTTAAATTAACGCCAGGAAAAGTCTTGTTTGAATTCCTGACTGCATTTAGCGATCATTATTATCACCATTTAAAAAAAAAACACGATTTAAGGCGCTCTCCGAAAACAACTTAGAATAAGATGATTAATCTATTTTTAATCATTGAAGAAGATAATATTAACCAATAATAAATGAAACACGAAAAAAATAAAAAAGGTATCTGTCGTATCTGGAAATCGAACGCAGGACCTCTGTCTTACTGGGACAACCGCTCTACCAATTGAGCTAATGAGAAAAGTTCACTTTACGCCATCTTCATCGATAACGTACCTCAAATTTAAGACTTGTCAACATTATCCTCCATTAAATACCATATTGGCTGCTATAACGATGATTACAAAGTTCTACCCGAAAATAATTGCAATCTAGATAGTGTCTCGGATATACCTATCCGATTTTTATTTAAATGGGACATATGTTGACATTAAAATCTATTTTTACATACATTTTCAATGTTGATACATGAAGCGTCCTTTCTGTCCGATGCAAGAACTTTCCTTTTTTTCTATTGCGGTATGGTCAAATGCATATTCTCTGTGATCGGTAGTGTTTGAATTTAGTCTCTCTCAAGCAAAAATAATTAATCTTACCTTAAACAATAATATGCTTATTTTTATAGGATGTTTTTGTGAAATATCTCCTCAGTGGCGCTGTACAAACTTACATAAATATTATTTTACAAAGTGTAATCAGATGTCTAATATAATGATTATTTATTTACTTGTCATAGTCTCAATAAAACGATTATTCATCAATTTATTAAAGAGATTACAAGTGTAGAACAAAAAAGCACGGAAAGGGATACAAAATATACATAGACAAGTAGTAAGATATGTTTATCGAAGAAAGCAATCACTTTGTAGCTCGACATTATGATTTAAATGAAAGATTTTATTTTGTTTTAAACTACTTTATTTTATTTATATTTATGCATTATATATAGTTTATACGTACGGGGACCGCTCAAATATCGAAAATCAAAATGACGCTGATCAACGTTTTAATGGACGTCAAAGAATGTCGATGTGAAGAAAGTTTTAAATGGGACCGTATATAACTTAACACAATAAAAAAAATATTAATTAAAATTATTAAAAAAATTAATTAGGTTAGGTTTGATTAGGTTTTTGGGCTATTTCTTTTTTTCCGTACTTTTAATGGTGCCAATTCATAAGTGTGTTGAATAAGGAACTCCAGTGAAATATACAATGGCTTATAAAATATATATTCATATAGATCAGCAAACGCCGATTCTGAATATATAACTTTTATTATAAATAATTATATGTAGAATTTATAAATCGTTATTTAAATGTTAATAAAAAATCATCTCATCAAAACACCTTGTTATGTTGGTACCATTGTATTTGGAACATCTGTCGTCACGTGTGTATTCTGTTTTTGAATTAATAGATTAGATTAGATTTTTATTTTTCGATTTTGTTTTGCATTTAAAAATTATTTTTTTTTGCTTCAGTGAAATTTAAACTTAATTTGGGTGACGTTAAGCCCTATAATTTTTGATTAATATAAAAAAAAACTATTATTAAAAACAGAAAATAGAGTATTCATGAGCAAACCAATTGTAAATATGGTAATTTTGATACTGTTAATGCTCAATACTATTACTATTCTTCGAGTTAAAGCGTCTAAAAAGGTACATAATGTTATTACTTATGTTTAGTTATGGTTCACTTTAAAAATAATATAAAAGTATGCACGGTAAAGCTCATCCTTGTTTTGACATTTGACATTCTAACCTCAAAACCGACCGGCCATAGATTTGGAAAGTTTTAGAAAAAAAAAATATATATATGGGTATTTATGTTTGAACATCATTATTGATAAAAAAGATAAAAAAATAAAAAAAAGGGAACTGATGTTCCTTATTGTCATAGACCGTTTTAAACACCCAAAGGCAATTTAGTACCGGTATGCAACTGTGAAAACGAACACTTCCTCAAATACTAAACGGAATGGACCCTAGTCTAATAGTTTAATTGCATGAACTAGTGCATAAATAAATAAAGTTTTTTTGAATTAATCGACCAAGTCCATGCATTACTCAAATGGCGCATAGCGGGTTGGGTGGTTGGTCGACTGCTGTATAGATTATCACACATGAACGCCCTGCATTCTTTTTACTATATTGAAAATATGATATTGCTTCGTTGAGATCGGCGATAATGTTACGTTAAAGTCATGCACGCCGGCAATATCGCATAATCGAAGTGTTTCACTGGCATAAAAGTCAATGACATCGACTCGGCGAGGGCGCGTGGTATTACCCCAAAGACATTACACTATTTTTTGCTTAATAACCTTTGATAAGGGAAGATCAATAATGTACAATTAAATTTAAAATTTCTCTAAAAGCTTGGTATTCACTTTGTGGCATCATTATTAATAAATGAATTAAAAATTAATTATTCTGAATTTGCCAAGCATATTTTGGAAACAAATCATTCTTTTGACATAAATAAAGGGTTAAAATTTTTACATACAAATAAAATCGGTTTACAATGAGACAAATTTTAAATTCTATATATTAGAAAAAGTGTTAATAGTCAATTAAATATATTTAATAATCAAATTAATATTTTTTAATAGCTATATCTTTAGTTTATTTGCATATTAATATTAATAAAAAAAATAACTATGTTTAACATCCGTCTATACTTGACATTATTATATTTTAGTATTCCGAATGTCCTGATGAGGAAAGCTTCGCTTTCGAAACATGTTGATATGCATATATTAATAAAGTGCTGATTACAAAGTAATTTTTAATTCATTCATTAAATTTATCCTTTTAAAATAATTTTACTACGTATCTTCAATAATATAAAAGTGGTACATAAGCAAAATAATGAAATATAACAAAACATAAACGTAATTATTTCCAGTTAAATTAATAAAAATTTCTTTGTTTAAAACCACTGTTTTGAATATGTAATTTACCAGGTGAATTGTTTATATTGAAGTGGGGTACTTTTCGTCTAAAACGTAAAGATATTAACTTCTTTTATTTTTATTTTTATATGATTTTGACATTTTAAGGTAAGATATAAATATTTAAAAAAAAAAACGTATTTTATAGAATTGTTTTCATAGTACTCCTCACCGGGAGATCCTGTGCAGAGGCGAACTAGGTTTTGAACAAGAGGGTTTCAGCGACTTCTTTATATTTCAACTTCAAGGTTTGGGTAGGTTATTTTCAGTAACTTCTATGATGTTGTTTTAAAAATACTAGTCAGTTCTTCTTCTGTTAATTCCTTAAGCCAAGTTTTGCTGGACTTAATGCAATTATTGATTGAATTACTTTGTTTGATACTAATTGGGAGTTTGTTGTATAATCACATGCAACAAATAACTAATAAAGGAATGAAGACACTGGGATTTATAATTAGAACTATCAAAGACTTTGATTCGCTGGAAGTTATAAAAATCGTATATTTGTATATTTATTAATATATTTGTATATTTATTAATATATTTGTATATTTATTAATCGTATATTTATTGCGCAGCATATTAGAATACAATTCAATAGTGTGGTTCCCATACTATCTGATTCATATAAAAAAAATTTACAACTTTCAAAATTCCTGCAACTAATCAACTTCAAACTACCTCATCGACAAACTCGGTAAAATATGTTATTCTGTAACAATAATTCTGGGACTAACTACCAAATGTATGCATCCATTTCTCGTCTACATATAGATATATATAATATAAGTTTACCCATGTTTAAAAGATACCTGAATGATATTTCTATGTTGCAATAATTATAAGAGCATCGCATAAGAGCTATTGTTTAATTATTAATTTCTTATACATATTATCTTTGTACTTATCGTAGATTACAATCTAAAAACTTGTTCCTATTTTTTTTGTATGTATCATATACTATATTATGTATTATACAATTTCATACATTTTTACATCATCCGAAATATAAAAACAAATTGCTTTTTTTTCACAATCTCATGCACTCATATTATATACGAGTATTACGCACTTGTGTATTATGTATCATGTAGATCAGGCTGTTACTATTTTTATTTAAAAAAATGAGTAGTATCTACAAATTAAAAACCTTTCCCTTTATAACTTCGCTGTGTCATGCACTAATACATTATTATACATACATATATATTATAAATATGTTACACTTATGTTATATACCAACTATTTATCATGTTATTTTTTTGTAAACTTTTTTTTTTCTTCTTTCTGTACACATAATCATTTTAATGTTGAAATATGTAAAGGCCCTTTGGGGCGTTAATAAATAGATAAATGAAATAAAATAAAATAATTTTAAAGCTAAAAATTCAGAGCTTCCTTATCCAAAAGTAGTATTACACTTAGGTACATTTATCTTGTCTAGTTGTTAGAGTGATAGCCATTTTGCCCTTTTTGAGATGATGAACCTGAATATTTTTGGCAAAGATTTTTTGTACACTTCGAACGTTGAAAAGTTTAAAGATTTCCCTTGTTGACGTCCTTATGGGGACCTTTAAAATAGTCTATACGAAGCATTTCTGAGTTGTATTTAGTGGGTTTATGTAATTTGATGCAGTCCCATCCCAAAATCCCATATTCCAAATTAATATTAAATACGGCGGTTTTAAACAACGTAATTATTATTAATTTAATAAATATTACTTCATAAAGTTATTTTAGATAATTTTAAGTAGTATTCATTTCCTTCTAGAATATTAAGAATTATTTAAAGAAGAAATGAAAATGGTACTTACATGTATTTATTTATTTATTATATTGTAAACGTCCTATGTCGGATTTTGCGTATTTTATTTTAAAAATTAAAATTACAATAGTGACAAAGGTGCAAAATACATACATAGGTTAAATAGATAGCCTTCACGAAATACAGCAACTAAATATTCAATTTGTCTCAAGAACAAATTCAGCAATAACATCGTGTAAGTACCATTGTAAATAATTATCAATAGAGGCGAATATACAAAACACACCTCGCATTCACTGATGTGATTTTTGAGGATGTATGCAATAATTGTCTTTTTGTATTTGTATTCCGAGCATTTGAACATATCTACCATGTCTGAAAAAGTGTAACCTTCTGCGTGAAGTCTAGGTACAAGTGAATCCAATTGAAAAGAATTTTTGAAATGTAATTATTGTTAAACCTATGTTTAATTATATATACGGGTTCCATATTACAGAGCAGGGAGTGGGTTTATTTACCTAATTGTTTTGTTAATTTAATGTTTTCTGGACGTAATTATTAAATTGAAGATAAATGTAAAACATCGGTATCATAACATAACATAACATATTTTTCAGGTAATCTTTTTCCAACAGTTGTATTCGTATCTAACACTTGTATTGTAAGTACACCTTGTAATATAAAAACGTGATGGATAGTTTGAAATAAAAATTGTGTAGTTTTATTATGAACTTTAAATGACATCAATTGATGTCAAATCTTTATCGGTGCAAATTTATCTATATTTTAGCATCTGTCGTTAATGTATGTAAGTATGAATACGCATGGAAATATTTACGGGGTTAATTAGAAAGTGGTGTTATTTTTCGGTGAAATTCCCTTTATTTTTTTATGAAGTTGCGTTATTTTGGTAAAATTCGCTTTATTTTTGGATAAATTCGCATTATTTTTCACCGAAAATGGGTATTTTGGAACAAAAGTGGTGCATATTTTTTTTGTTTTATAAATTTTTTTAGGTTCTTTTTTTTCAATCGAAAAAAGAATAAGAGTACGCGGCGTTTTTGACATGAAGTTATTTCCGTTCCATTTTATGACTATATGTACGAACTTCTCAAAACTACAGACAAAGAAATTTAAAAAATCGCGGTTATTTACCCGACATTTGCAAATTATACGTTATTGACGTGAAAATTCGTGTTATCTCAAATGTGAAATTTCTCTTTAAACATCTCTACTGATAACCTTGAAAGGGACCACTGCGTCTGCTACGCAATGTGTATGACTTCGAAGGATTGTTGATTGCAGCATGTGTAATAATTAATATTTTAAGTTCCTTGTATATTCATACTTAGGCACATAATATGGGGATCAAACATGTTCAATGCAACCATCACACATTCACCGTGGGGTCGCAATACTTTGAACTGCAATTAGATGTATTCGATAAGTGTACATTTTATTAAAAAGTATCATTAGCATTAAAAGTATGCCCATTACATGGAAAATTGAAGGATACATTTCAACTTCTGAGCAATCTACTGGTATGCTTATGGTCAAAGAATTTATCAAGGCATTAAATATATTAGTGGTTTTTGTGTTTAATTCGTAGAACTCCATTTAATTATTATAATTTTTTTAATTGAATGTGCTTAAATCAAATTTAATAATGTCATTATAAAGTTCTGTAAATATTTCGGTTTTTTTTAATTATTGGGACAGCTGTTTCGGCTCTACAATAACAGTTTGAAAATGGACTTATATGTCGAAACAGCCGTCACAATAATAAAAAAATAAAATTATTATAGAACTAAATAATGACATTTGAGTATTAAGTTTAATTTAGTTACTCCTAAAATCTTCAATAATTTAACAATTGAAATAAAGTCAATAGCCAAATACCAGTTTCAGGAAGGCGCTTGAGGACTTATATGTATTCGTATGTGTGTATGTATGTGTAAGTGTATATGCGTATGGATATGTGTATATATATCTACGTATGTCTTTACGTGTGTATGCATGTATGCACCTATGTGCACAAGTGTATATAAAAAAAATAAAGTTATGTATATTTTCACAATTTAATCCTTATGCGTGTCTTTTCTCCTTTCTGTCTTCTACTTTCTATTATAATTTTTTCCAATTTTCAGCATGTTTATATATTAATCTATATGTTTACACTAGACTTCATACAAAGTAACTACACTCCATTATTCAACATGAAACAGGCAGCCGCCTGGTATGGTGATTTAACGTATCTACTCTATGTAATTGTCCTAATTAAATATCGTGTACTTTATAAATAAAATAAAAAAATTGCATTAAATAAAAATAAAAATTAAAAATAAAAATAGTTGATCCATATTTAATTTTAATTTAATTTAATTTTACATGGCGTATATTGTATTTAGGCCAACAAAACCAACCCACCCGGGCCCGAGTGGCCCTTAAAACGCGCCTCCGGTCCGGAAGGCGCACAGAGCCCGTGCATGTCAATTGTTAAAGCCCGTTTCTAATCTTTCATATTATGTTTGGCCATTGTCCATTCTATCGAACGGATTAGATATTTCGTGAGATTGTTATAGACATAGCACTAATATTAAAATGGCATGTGAAACATTTTATGGCTCGCGTAATGAGCATTATTTATCTGAATTTTAAATCTATTTGTGATATTTAAGTAACACGAAACAGATGTTAACATAAAATATTATTTACTCCTTCTGAAACATCTCCTCATGTTTTAAATTCTCTCAAATTAATACTTGAATTGAGTAATAGTGACACGTCAAATGATAATACAACGTATTTAATATGTCTTAGAGCAAATGTTTTATTTAGAATATAGAGATTGCAGAGGGAACGATTGGTTGTGTTTCCCTCCCCTCCAGCCCACATCTGAAATCAGATCCTTATTGGGATGTTTAATTTGTATTTCGTATTATAAAATCTCTGTATATCAGGTGTATAACTACTTATATACTCAGGTTAATTAGATTCCTGGTAAAACACAATTTGTTTATTTGACTCTTCGATGTATGTTGCCTGTTGTATGCTGATGATGCGGTGCAGATTGCTAACAGAATGGAAGATCTACAGTCCCTCGTATCTAGGATGAACGAAGTATGTATGAAGAATGAGCAAATGATGAATGTAGGCAAGTCTAAAGTCATGGTGTTTGAAAGAGAGAGTACGAAAACAGTGTGCAATATGGTTGTGAATGATGAATACTTGGAGCAGGTCGATGAGTTTGTGTATTTTGGAAGTATGTTTACGAGAGATGGAAAGACTAACGGGGATATTTAAAGAAGCGTGAATGCAGGAAACTCTATTAATGGGGGACTGAACGCGGTTGATGCAAAATTTGAAGAAAATTTTGTCCATAGAAACGAAACTAGCAGTCCACAATGAAGTGCTACTACCAACCCTGTAGTATTGCAGGGAGGTATGAAACTGGCAGAGGAAGGATGAAAGTAGACTGAATGCTGTAGAAATGAGATCTCTGAGGTGAATGTGTGTTAAAATCATGTTTGATCGTGTGAAAAACATTGAGATTTGTAAAGAATGCAAGGCTGATGTACGCATAATTATTAAGATTAAGAAGGGGACGCTTAGATGGTTTGCGCATGTAGAGCGAATGAACGAAGAAAGGAGTGTAAGGAGAATAAATGATGTGAATTTGAATGGCATAAGTAACCGGGGATGCACGAGAAAGACATGGCACGATCAAGTGAATCAAATACTCGAGTCGGGCCATGTCAGAAGTCGGAATAACAATAGAGAATGTATGAAGCGTTGTATGAATGTGAATAAAGCAAGAAGTGTATGCCAAGATTGAGTTGTTTGGCGGTCCGTCCTCTCTGACTACCAGGGTTGGCCCTGTATTCACGAGCAAACCAATTGTCAGTACAGATATTATGATAATGTTAATGCTCAATACTATTTTTATTATTTGAGTTAAAGTTTCTAAAAGGGTACCTACATCATTTTATTACTTATGTTTAATTATGGTTTGCTATGAATAGAATATAAAATTATACACCGTAAAGCTCATCCTTATTTTGATAATTGATATTCTAACCTCAAAACTCACCGGCCATAGATTTGGATCTTTTTTGCGGGTTTTGAAAAATTTAAACAATTTTAAAATTTGTTTCAGAGTTCCTTATTATAGGAAAGGTAGCACAATCCCACACATTTGCGGTAAAAAAATAACATTTTAAACAGATGTTTTTCTTTCTTTACCTTATTATAAGGCTGCTCTTTCCAAGGCCTTTGCCACCATCGATTATGGCGTATAAATACATAGATTGACGACGGTGATGTTATCTCTACACGAGGACAAATGACTTGAAACAGTGGACGGAAGAACATAAAATCGGCATGATATAGGTAATTTTACTTGCATATAATTAAACATTCGATCCATATCTAAATACTGGGATGTTTTACAAGCTAACCTTCAAAATTGTTGGAATAATATAGATATCCTAATGCTATGTGAAACTTCAATAAAAAGGGAACATACTTGTCTTTTCGAAATTCCCGGTAATATTAGCATTAGTTACTGTCGCACATCCAAATCTGGAGGTGGTATAACCTTGTATATTCGGTATACTTTACCTTTTACACAAAATTTACTTGAAACAAAGTTGTTCGAGAATATTTCCTGTATAATAACATTACCAAATAATTCTATACTCAATGTACTAGCAATAGATAGACCACCAAATCTTAGTAAACAATCATTTATCAATGTACTTTCATCAATATTAACAAAATGTTCAAACCCTAATGAAAATATGCTAATATTTGGTGACATAAATATTGATTTGTTAAATTATATAGATCCTGTGACTATTCACTATGAAAATGCTCTTTCAAATAAATATTTTACAAAATGTATAAACGACGTTACAAGGGAAGCTATAGCAAATGGTAAAATGACACGAACATGTTTGGATCACATCTTTGTTAGATATAATAGCAAACACAAAGAAACTGACATATGCATGTGTTTGTGACTTCATCATTGCAGACCACTTTGCAACAGTTGTGAATATTCCGTACTATAAAACTAATAAACGAGCTATAAATAAAGGGCGGAAAGTCTCAATTTTATCTCAAAAAAGAATATATTTTTCAATTAGAAATTATAACTGGAATGCTTTGCTTCTGACAAACGATTGCAATAATTTATATAGTCAAATAAAAGCAAGTTTAACGAAGTATATGAAAATAGTAAAATATTTATAGATGTACAAACCAATACAAGACCTTGGATTATAAAAGAATAAATGACAGAAGATTCTATCACGTATTAAAAAACGAGATTCTTTATTTAAGCGGTGGAAAGCTCCCAACAAATGCAATTTATGAAAAACATTACAAATCTTTTCGTTATTTTGTTACTAAATTAATAATAAAAGTAAAACAACCCTTTTCAATGATAAATTTAAGAATAATTTTACAGATATCAAAAAAACCTGCGATGAAATTAATAAAATTCTAGGACGTAGGACAAAGAGTATCTGTGATGATGTAATTAGTAGGTTTATGTTAAAAAATCAATCTGCGGAAAATGTTATAAACCAATTTGTCAATTATTTTTCTGATAACATTGCCTCAATGGTTCATAAATGTGACTTTAAGGCATCAAATATTATCCCGATAGAGTCACCGCAAAGTTTGTATATACCACTGCATCACTCGCAGACATAGAGTATAGTCAAACTTCTCAAAAATAATATTTTGTTCATAAGTAATACACAGCTAATATACAGCGTTGGACCTAAAATTGACCCTTGTGGAACTCCTGTTTTGACATTTCTTCTTTTACTAAATTTGTCTGATATTTTTACCTTGATTTGGCGGTTGGTTAGAAAGTTTTTGAATAGTTTGAGAAAGTTTCCTCTTTCCCCTACGGTGGATTGTAACATGAAATGGGACGTACAAATTTCCAAACTCTGTAAGCGACTTCGAGCCATTAAAGGAAGACTCCATAAGGTATAATTATATGTGCCTATAAAAACTATGAAACTTATTTATTTGTCTCTAGAGAATCGACCTTAAGGTATGGGATAACTTCTTGGGGACACTCGTGTAAGACCAACATAAAACATTTACAACTGATTCAAAACGCCATGGTAAAATTGCTAGTAAATAAAACAGTTCTTAAGCAAAGGCGAAACATTGATATCATGTACAAATCAATTAATGTATTACCTGTTCCTGGTCTTTTGTGGCAAAAAATGCTACTCCAACATATATCTGAAAGTCCGTATAAGGTGGTGGTGGATCATGTACACAATATACGTTTGTATTGTATTATACAAACGTGTATTGTGTACATGATCCACCACCGTCAAACGTCAAATGTAAAACGTCACACAAAATATTGGAATGGTGGTGCAATATTTCAAAATAAATACGGTCAACGAACCCTTGAATATGTTGTACCATTTATATTTAACAGATTGCCGTACGAATTTAGAAACAATTGCTCTATGATGAAATTCTCACTGATGTTAAAGTGTTGACTTTTGGAAAGTAACCTTGTGTATTGATGGTAACAAATATGACAGTCTCCTTGGCTGTATAGCTCCTCGATATCTGCTGTATTTACGCTATTTTACTCTTTCTTACATTGCCTATTGAACAACTATGATGGTTATCATGGTAAAAATATTATTTTGGTGTTACTGTAATATTAAGTCTATCCTCAATGTAACCAACCTGTACTGCTGTTTTATTTATATATTTTCTTTTATTGTTATTTCTAAATTTATTTAATACTTGCCGATACTTCAATATTTTTGATATTTTTATTTTTGTAATATTAATGTTTTTATAATGTTAATATTTTTATTATATTGATATTTTTTAACAATTTTGGTATTTTTATAATACTGATATTTTTATAATATTGAATTTTTTATAATATAGGTACTTTTATAATGTTGATATTTAAAATGTCGATATTTTTAAAATGTCGATATTTTAAAATATTAATATTTTTATAATATTGATATTTTTATGATATTGATATTTTTATAATATTGGTACTTTTATAATTTTGATATTTTTTATGATTTGACATTTACATTTATTATTTAAATCGGTGTTATAAAATTGGACTCCAGCATCTCGATAACAAAACTGTAATGCTGTTTCCATCATTTTTTTTCCTTTTTAAATTTTTTTTCGAACTTGATTGATCACAACAACATCACAACATGCATGCGCCTCTATATCCTAATTTTGCCCTACATTTGTATGATGAGTTTTGTTTATTGTTGTATTATATAATGGCCCCACCCTATATCTCTGAGCTATGTGTTCCGGAAAATACTACTCTAAGGCAGTCAACTCTTAGATCAGCGACATCATCTGCTGTCGGAAGGATGAAAGAACCTAAACGTGAACCGAGCACTAAGTTTGGTGATCGTGCTTTCGGAGTATCTGGCCCTAAGGTATGGAATAATCTCCCTACGGAATTGCGTTGCATAACCAGTCCGTCAGAATTTAGAGCTAAACTAAAAACTCATTTGTTCAGATACTCGTTTCCATAAATTCGTGAACACATTCATACATTGTTAATGACATTGTTTCCTGTGTATCTATAATTCAATTTTCCATTTCCAAAACTAATTTCCCTAGAAATTCCTACCAATATACAATGTCGGTGGGAGCCGAACACCTAAATCTGTTTTAATTCTGAGTGACGAATCGTCTTAATGCGCGTAATGATTGACGATTAATTAATTCATTAATATCTATACTTTTCTTTAAATCCAGATAACTCACCCAATACATTTTTTGCATCCATGTCATAAAACTAACAATAAAACATAATATTAATATAGGCAAAAACTTCCTTCTTCTTTTGGCGTTCATAACATTTTTTAAATTTAATCATATAGAAGTATCTGTCTAGCATTACCATCTCTATTAACATGTAGAATATCATATATATATGTATGTATATTATCCCCAAACTGATCAGAGGCATACAAATGCAGCTGTAATGTATCATATACATAATCGCCCCACTGCTGTTCAATATCAGGTTATGTTCTGATTTTCCAAATAGTAACATTTTGTACATAATTTATTCTAAAGTGTAAATATGTTAGTTGTAAGACTCTCTCACTAGTTTTAAGTCACTAGCTACAGTTCTAAGTTGTAAGTCGCTATCTATATAAGTCTTAGATGTAAGTCACCAATTATAAGTCTGAATTAGGTATTTTCTAGTTATAAATCTTAGCTGTAAGCCATTAGTAATTAATCTAATATGTAAATTATTATATATAAGTCTATGTGATAAGGTATAGGTTAGATAAATTATGTTGTAAAACGCCCTTGAGGTGATTTTCTCACGAAAACGGCGCTATAGAAATAATCCATTTATTATTATTATAATATTGTTGAAATAAACTCCAGCTGACAAGCTACTTCCAGTGGCTTAGCGGATATAAGTTCCCATTGTATATAATTAATATTACATAATATACAAAAAAATTAAAAAATCTAAAATATACCTGAAAATATTTACAGCATTTTACCTTGGATTATGAAAGGCTAAATATTTAAGCGATACTACGCCTGTCACAATTTATTTATTTATTTACATTGACGTTTACATTGGGAACATGTGTATTTGCAAAACATAGTAATTTATCACCAATTGGGTACATGTAAGTTGAAGTTGCATTATGTTTGCCTGGTCGATATTAACTCATAGTTAGACATATTGCCTGTTCTAATCAATTAGATATGTGGTGGGTATCAAAATATCGAGTTGTAAGATGTGACATTATTTTTAATATATTGTTGAAGCTCTTTTCAATGGGTTCCAAAATTGTACTACTAAACCAGAAAATGGATGTATAAAAGAAAAAAAGAAAAAAAAACGAAACAAGCAAACGAAAATTATGTACTATTAAAAAAATATATTAAAGGTCCATAAGCCATTTGGTAATATTTTGCCGAAGGATGACAATTCGCAGTTTTTAACCTCAGTGGAGATTTTATTGAAGATTTTTGGTCCAAGATAGGTGTGTGTTTTTTGGTACATTGTGATAGCACTCACTGGGATTGTCAAATCATTTCTGCTATGGCTTCTGGTTTGATACGTGTGTTCGATTTTACCAATATATTCTATATTTTTGTATACATTTGTGATGACTTTTTTTATGAAACTTTGTCACATGTCCAGGGCAATATTTTTTTTTATAGAGCAATGCACTACGATACCTGAAATGTTTCCTAGTGATGATACTTTGTTTACTGCTTTCTGTACCTTTAGTAGTGAGTCAATTATTATAGTTCCTGACCCCCCCCCCCCCTCCCCCCCAGGCAATAATATCGTATTAACTGTTTTTGTGTTTAATTCGTAGAACTGCATTTAATTTTTTATTTTATTTAATGTATATCAAATTTTTATTGTTAAGTTGTGCAAGTATTTTTAGTTTTTATTATTGTGAGAACTATTTCGGCGTTTAATGCCATTTTCAAACTGTGGTTAATCCACATTGGGACGACTTATTTATATGATTTTATTTACTCCCACCCCTTTCCAATTTGGACGGGTTTTTAAAAAAACAATGAATAACTATCGGTAAAACCGATTTAGTTAGAAAACAATTAAAATTCTGAATTCTCTGAGGTTTTCACGTGTATAATGTGTTTCCTCGTATTTAACTGAAAATGTTTTCTTAATTGATTTTTTTAAATGTGTTGTATTGTTTTGATTTGGTGAACATACTGAGAAGCGGTGAATGTGTAATTTTCCTTACTTTATTAATTAATGCTAGGATCATTCGTTCGTTTATTAATTTTTAATTGTTGAAGTAAATTTAATCTTAGGCCCTTTTTCTATATATCTAAGGGTTTAGGTTTGTTGTTGTCATATGAGACGTGATTATTTACTAAGAGATGTTCTGCGAATTTTTAAGAAGTGCTTTTATTTTTATAACATCTTATATGTTCTTTGAATCTAGTTGAGAAAGCCCTTCCCGTCTGCCCGATATAGGTAGAGTTGCAGTCGGCGTGGTCACATTTTAATTTGTATATGCCACTATTATAATAATAAAAACTAAAAATACTTGCAGAACTTAATAATAACATTATTAAATTTGATTTACACAAAATTAAAAAATATAAAATAATAATAATAATAATACAGGTTAGGATGGAGTTGCACAGCCCAAACATTTTAGCTACACATTCAGACGAAACTTTTAAACTAGGTTGATTGCCATATAATTATCATTAATGCTAATTCCTAGTACATATATAATATAACCAATATAATATAATTGCCAACGACCATACCATGTTGAACACACCGGTTCTCGCCCGATCACCGAAGTTAAGCAACATTGGGCGCGGTCAGTACTTGGATGGGTGACCGCTTGGGAACACCGCGTGCCGTTGGCCTTTTTTGACGGCCTCCATGGTCGAGGGGTAAGGCTCTCGACTACGAATCCGAAGGTCGCGGGTTCAAATCCCGGCGTGCGCAAGTAATTTTTATTTAATTAATTTGTGTTGTTTCACAATTAATTCATTTAAAAATAATATATAGTATATTTGCGCACGTTCCAGAGTGGAAGATACTCTCAGTATCGCCCTGGTGAAAGACCACCATTCAGAATTGAAACGTTGCTTGAAATGGCTTATAGCCGTGTTTGGTGACCAGATCTGAATAGCCAGGTATTTCCCCTTTTCCCCACCTTCCCCTTCTCCTTCCCCTCCCCAATCCCTTCAGCCTCACAACGTTCCCCAATTGGGAATGCCATAGTCTCACTGGCTCCAGACGGTTGGGAGCAGTTAGGGACTCTTGTGCGGTAGACATATAAAAAAAAAAAAAAATAATAATATTTATGTAGTATGTACGTACTAAAAAGTGTAGCAATAATAATATTTCAGCTGTGTAAGTAACTCCATAAAAATTGTTGTGACGTTTAGGTCAGCCATATCTTAGCATCAATGGCGTTTAAAACTAAATAGGGCGACGCGTGCAATAACGTTCTAATTGCACAATCGGGTTTGTGGTCTAAGGTCTAAGGTATCATAAAATATGTGTTATGGAAATACTTATGACTGTTGGGGGTTATAAAACATGGAACATTTATATCAAAGTCGAGAAATTCCAATAAGATTTTCACGGGGAAATTGTTCGATTGGCCAAAAATCTAAGGTTCAGTTGGTAAAAGAGGATTTCTTGTCACGAAACAAAGAGGAAAAATGTAAAGGCAAATCGTTTATTCCCATAGAACATACACGGGAGAAATAAATCTATAGAAGTGTGTTGTGAGCGTGTCCGTGTGCCCGAAACAAGGCCAATTTTATCTTATCAGGGTGAAATTTGTTAAACATTTTCAAATATCGAAATTCCTTCTTTGACCGAAAACTGATGTGTACCCGACCTTGCTCGGGATTTTTTTTTAATAAAGTTGTTAAGTTGTGATTTTTTGCTTCTCGTTTGGGTGCCATAATTGATTTGACAGCGAAAGTAATGCCTCGTGACAACTATTTTTATCTCTAAACAATGAAACAAAGAGAGATTCATTTGAAAATTTTATTACATTCTAACATAAAATATTTTTTTCAAAACATATCTAAATAGTAAAGTTTTTAAGTAGGTACCTAATTGTGTTTTCAATTTTGAAAATATTTTACGCAAACAAACCTTCTTCTTTTGAATATGTAATCTGTGGCTAACCACCATTCAATCAGTTCAATGTTGTTCATACTAATTTTAAAACGTCATAGCAACAGTTTTACATATTGGATTTTATTCAAACTACCCTCTTAACCTTTCCGGCACTAATAAGAACAAACGGTGCTATCTTTAGCGAAACTGGTCGAGTAATTTTCGAGAAAATCTAGGACAGACATATACACATTCATTTTTATATTTGGAGATTAGGTTTAAAAGAGCGTGTAGAAATTACTATACTCCAACTCCAATATTTTTTTCTTAAAAAATAAACTTATAAACTCATGTAGGTACGTTACGCGCAACTAGTGTGAATCCCAACTGTTTTCTTTTTAATAGTATATTATTACATAATTATTAATGTGCTCCACAAAAGAAAGCCTCGCTTTTCCAAATGTCATGATAAAACGGGCGTGTTTTATTACCGTCCATTAAGCTCCCCGTGCGTCCGAGCCAGTGGTATGTAACAATTCAGGTTGGGCCGGATTGCATGGCGGCGGGTGCACATCGCATGGTCCACTCCCTAATCATACATGCAAGGCGCTGCAACAATACACGGAGCTTTCTTCATACTTTGCTCACTTACTTCAAGTGTTCTGGTTGATAAAGAACAGCTCCTTTGTGGTGTCGTTTGAAATAATAAAATTCACAGATTCAATTATCTACAGCTACGAAGATAAAATTATTTCGACGTACTGCACTTTGATATTTTGGAAAACTCGGGTGTATGCAACAACGGAGAGATATATAAAATATTTTTATTTTGGTAAGTAATTCACTTATGTTATCATTCAATCCTTATCGTAAATGGAGGAATTATAAATTTTATTAATTACTACCTGATGTGTAGCCGGTCTTTCTCGGGAATGATTTTTTTTCAACAAGTCAATGAATTTGTCAATTCTTGCTTGTCGTTTGGGTGCCATAATTGATTTGATAGCGAAAGTAATGCCTTATGACGACTTTTACTATCTCTAAATAAAGAAACATTCATTTGAAAATTTTATTTCGCTCCAAACATTTATTTTTTCAAAAGATACCCAAATAATAAAGTTCTTAAGTAGGTACCTGCTTGTGTTTTCCATTTTGAATATATTCTATCCAAATAAACTTTCTTCTTTTGAATATGTAATCTGTGGCAAACCAGAGTGGTATATCTATGGGCTAATCTTAATACAACATGGTGGGTTCAATGTTTTTCATATTCATTTTAAAACGTTATAGCAACAGTTTTACATGTTGGATTCCATTTCAACTACTCTCTAAACCTTCCCGGCACTAATAATAACAAATTATGTTATTTTATCGTTCTAGTAATTTTCGAGAAAATCGAGGACATACAGACAAACGTAAATTTATATATATATATATATATATAGAGATTTGACAGATCTTTATACACGTTGCAAAGTATTTTACTTAATGATCAACCAAGTTCAGAACAGAGTATTATTTATTATTGACCCGGTGAGGTAGGTCATTATTTAAACATGATAAATCAATATAATATTTATTATTGCATGAACTGTTATCAAAAAATATCCTTAATAAATGTCATTTTATTGGCAGTAAAATTGTTATTTAAGTAATATTCGTGTAACGTCGTAATTCAGAATTGTTTTATTTTTATTTTTTAATATTGCACAGATTAAATCAATAGACGAAATTAGACAGGACCGAGTGATAAGAATTATAGGTGCTTTTCGACAAATTTAAATTATAGTTATATTAATTAAAGCCCTAATTTTATTACAGTAATTATATATACTCAGTGAATAATCACGTCCCGCTTGACAACAACGAGCCTAAATCTTACATATAGAAAGAGTCTTTACTTGAACAATTATAATTTAATGAACTAACGAATGATCCTAATATAACATTAATTAATAAAGTAAGGAAAATTATTTATTCACCACTTCTCAGCATGTTCACATTATCAACACAATATAGCACATTTAAATAAATCAATTAAGAAAACATTGTTACTTAAATACGTGGAAAACACATTATAAATGTAAAAATCTCACAGAATAGAGAATTTTCATTATTTTCTATCTAAATCGATTACCGATAATAAATCATTATTTTTAAGAACCCGTCCATTTAAAATGGGGGGGGTGTAAATGAAATCATATAAATAAGTCTTCACAATGTGGATTAACGGCAGTTTGAAAATGGCCTTGAACGCTGAAACAGCTATCACAATAATACTTGCAGAACTTAATAATAACATTATTAAATTTGATTTACATTAAATTAGAAAAAATAAACAAATAAATGGAATTCTACGAATTAAAAACAAAAACAATTGATAAATTTTAGTTGTTGAGATATTCGAATTTATTTTCTTTTCGAAATCAAGGGTACCTAACTGGGATACAGTTGACAAAATATCAGGGTAAGGGATAATATTTTTGTAACATATTAATAAAATAAAAATGTATGTATTTGTATCGGTCGCGTCTCTAGACCGTATCTCCGTGCAAAAGAAGAACTGAATGTATAATTAAGTTTTTTGAATAATCTAATGTGTGACGTTGATGTTTGTTGTGCAGTGGTGGACGCCCGTCGCTGGGCGCGCGGCGGTGACGTGGAGCGGCTGCGCGACGCGGCGCTGGGCGGGCACGCGCACCGCCTGGTTGGGCTGGCCGCGCCCGGACAGCGCGCGCGCTCTTTCCTACGTGACTTGCCCCAGCTAACCGCCAAGTGCGATGCGCTGCACGCCGCCGTCACCGAGGGCTCGCTGCAAGGACTCAAGGTAGCTCAACCAATCATCGCCCATATATGATTATCGCACATAAACAATACTGTTTCGTGGAGTCACATAGAGTCACAGAGTTTACGTAGAGTCACATAGAATCACATAGAGTAACATAGAGTAACGTAGAGTCACATAGAGTCACATAAGGTCGCACAAGGTCACCTAAATACGCATAGAGTCACATAGATGCACATGGAGTCACATAGAGTCACACGGAGTCACACGGAGTCACATAGTCACATACAGTCACATAGAGTAACATAGAGTCACATAGATACGCATAGAGTCACATAGATTCACATAGAGCCACATAGTCACATAGAGTCACATAGAGTCACACAGAGTCACACAGAGTCACACAGAGTCACATAGAGTCACATAATCACTTCGAGATACATAGAGTCACATAGAATCACATGGAGTTACATATAATTACACAGAGTCACATAGTCACAGTCACATGGTCACATAGTCACATTGAGCGGTGTTAGGATGAAATTACACATGAAGTGTGTAATTCCAGTAGGTGTAATTTCGTCCACGTGTAATTCCGTCCACGTGTAATTCCACGTGTAATTCTGGCAGCGTTATATTGGTACGTGAAATTCACGCCTGTGTAATTTCATCATGTAACTACATTGAGCACTGGCATGATCTGCAGCTTTTCAGTGAATGATTCAAAGATTTGATGGACTAATTGCATGTTATTTTGAATTCAAAACAATTTAATACTACAGGATATGGACAAAAAAATCGTATTATGCCTTATTTCGATATTGAAAAATCCTAATGTTGTATTGCTATATTCTCCAGGATGTTCTCGATGTCGACCCGATGCGCAAACGCCTGGCGCTGTGCAGAGACCGCGCGGGGGTGGGCCTTCTACATAAGGCCGTGTATTATGACTACGGAGACATCATCTCCTTCCTCCTGGACAACTACCCTCAGACCGTACACATGAAGGACAGTGTAAGTACATCATTTACTGCTACCAAGCACCTGGCCGTGTGCAGGAACCACGCGCGGTGGGCCTCCTGCACAAGGCCGTGTATTATGACTACGGAGACATCATCTCCTTCCTCCTGGACAACTACCCTCAGACCGTACACATGAAGGACAGTGTAAGTACATCATTTACTGCTACCAAGCACCTGGCCGTGTGCAGGAACCACGCGCGGTGGGCCTCCTGCACAAGGCCGTGTATTATGACTACGGAGAGATCATCCTCTTCCTCCTGGACGACTACCCTCAGACCGTACACATGAAGGACAGTGTAAGTACATCATTTACTGCTACCAAGCGCCTGGCCGTGTGCAGGAACCACGCGCGGTGGGCCTCCTGCACAAGGCCGTGTATTATGACTACGGAGACATCATCCTCTTCCTCCTGGACAACTACCCTCAGACCGTACACATGAAGGACAGTGTAAGTACATCATTTACTGCTACCAAGCGCCTGGCCGTGTGCAGGAACCACGCGCGGTGGGCCTCCTGCACAAGGCCGTGTATTATGACTACGGAGACATCATCGTCTTCCTTCTTGAAAACTACTTCTAGACCGTACACATGAAGGATAGTATGAGTACCTCGATTGATGCTACCAAGCTCATTCAAAAAATTGTGGCATTTTAAAATAATACTTCGAGGGACACAGTTTCGTGAGACATACGGGACATCGAGTTTCGGGCTCTTATCACGAAACTTCAAAGGGTATACGCATGGTTAATTGAGAAAAATCAACCAAGCATCTGATTTAAAACTGGGCATTTGGATTTTGTTTACCAATTAGGTATGAGTCTTATTGATTTGCATCCCCATTATGGAAATGTTGTAAGACTGAGAGTAGAAATGGTTTCTATTCTGATTTGTGGTCTCTCACCATGGCGAT
>JAHDVE020009587.1:0-51798 GCA_022606495.2 Halesus radiatus | reverse complement strand
TTTAATCTTGTTAGGTTGATTGAAATAAAAAAAAAGCGTATTACGGTGGAAACCTTTCTGAAACTCCTTGTTATGGGAAACATAGCGTATGTCAGCAATAATCTAGCATTTAATTCGACACATTGTTCGATTTTGAAATCATTGTTCCGATTCCCAGTACCTACATTTTCCACGTCTTCCTCTTATTACGTCACTAGCGCAGACCCGTGATATCAAAAATCACAGCATATTATATTAATTGTAGGATTTGTGAGTTTATTTTTATTTCTAATATAATGAAAATGTCTTATTAAAAATAATAATTTTTAAAAAAAATTAAGAAATATAATAATAACATTAATTAAAAAAAAAAACAAAACAAAAAACCAAATAATCATATTAATTTAAAACGAAAAAAAAAAATATATATATATTAAACTTTAATCTCCGAGAATCTAACATCGATCAACTGTTCAGAAGGCTACTATGCCGACTATTACACCACCTACCATTGTAAGAACTGAGGCATAAATTCATTATATGTACTGAAAATAAGGATTATGTATTTTTGATTTATAGGATTATGGTGATGCAATGCGAAGTAATGCAAAATCATGCGTTTGTGGTTTGAAAATTTGTGGCCTACAAATATCATACACGATTTAATTAAACACATAGCACGTAGGTCACACCTTGGCCTTTCGTTTAACCCGCCATTTTTTGGGGAGTCTTTTTATAAGCCTAAAAAAAGTCTCAGACCTAATAAATTTTGTTTAAAGTGAAAAATTTCCTACTTAAAAACCCCTTTTCTGAATTTGTCATATTGTTCATTGTGTCAAATTAAGTTTTTTAGAATATGACCGAAAAACATTTTAATATTTATGCCTGATCTTTATAAAATAAAATAAAACACGCATTTGCCGCATTTTTTTTGCGTAAATTGGAGAATTTCATCCTTTTGGCCACCTGCATAAGGAGTGCGTGATTTCGTTCGAATTTTAGGAAGTGGATCCCCTTAAAATGTTACACACATATCCGAAAGTATTATTGTTACATCATAATGCAAACATTGCATTCGAATTAGTAAAACGTAATAGATTCATAACTCAATTTCAAGCCTAACTACCGTGCCATATATTGTTACAAACCTACACTCAAATTTAATCGATTCTCAGCTTTAAATCGATGTAAATTATCGCATTAGCATTTCAATTACCATTATAATTTAACTTCTGCAACAAAGAAAAGAAGACCTTTCTGAAAGGAGCCTTAATCTAGCAAATATTATCTGATTCGTGTTCTAACCTTTATATTATGTGTCTCCAAATAACTAGTGATATTAATGTTACTGTCGTTATAAAAGCCATTCTCGTGACGATAACGTTGGATGAACTTGGAGAAAGCAGTCGGAACTAAACGGGTACAGAATACAAAATAGAATACGTCTGGTCCTGAAACTTAACCTCGTGCGATATGACCTATTGCACAATGGTAAAACCCACCGTAAACTTATGCATATTGCATTTATTGAAACTGGTACAAAACTTTAAAATGTCTAATTAATTCATTAAAGGTCCTTCGGTAAATAGTCAGTTATTCATTTGTCGTTCTTCATACTGTGCATTGAAATGTTATCATTTTCTCTGTAGAATTAATGTGACCAGAATTGGTCTGAACTTTCTAATAGCGATTCATAATAATAATAACACAAGGGTGAAACAAAACAGTAAAATATCACTGGATTGTGAAAAAACATTTGAAAAGGGTTTTCAATTTTAATGTAATATTTGAAATGTAAATATTAAACAAATCTGAGAATTCTAATTTATTGTTTTAACCAAAAAAAATAAAATAATTTTCTGCAAACCCAATTTTTGTAAAAATTTTTGCTCGTGATGGTTATTGGTAATCATATTCTCGTAAATAAATTATGATAGATCCACGTGATATCCGTGGACGAGGAATCATACTTCGATTCGTGCATAGATAATCCCAGATTCTCCTCAATGCCCTCTATTGCCTCTTCATCTAACCCCCATGACATGTTTTGTATTTGATGTAGTGAAGTAAGAACCACCTGTGTGCTAACTAGTACCTACATATATTGCGCACTAATCTGTTCTTCAAATTCAATCCAATATTTGTTAAATGTTTAACCTCAATCTTCCTTCTCTCTTCCAGTGTTCCGAGTCCGGTCCCACCAGCGAGCACCGCTGGGAGGGCAACGGGCGGTGCTACGAGCGCTACAGCCGGGGGCCCTGCGCTCCCGGGGAGTTGCTGCTGCCTGGGGGACGCTGCGGCTGCGAGGCCCACCTCCCGCACTACCACAATACCAGCGAGGCTTGCTACCAGATTGGTAAATCACTCATCTTTTGAATCCCTCCAGTTTTGCTTATTTTTGGTGGCTCTCACCCATCCGAAGCAGCCAGTTATTTTCATATGGTCAACCCTTCCATTTTTTATTCTTTGGCGACCTCTGTTTGTTTTGTCCCAACCAAAGACGCCTTTTGATGTTATTCACGCTACGTGCCAACGTAGTATCGCTCGAGTGAGGAGATTTTAATATCACTGTCGGCAACATGTCCTTTGTCTTGCTCCTGATCTACTTATTTGTATTTCACGCGTGGATGAACATTTTCTTTTGTATGAATTGCATTTAATTAATATTTTCTCTTTTCTTACACGTTGTTATGCTTTCCTTTTCTAGGTTCACTGGGACCTTGCAACAGAGGCCAACGCTTTAACCTGTCTCCCGACACTCCGGGTCGTGCTCAGTGTGCTTGCAAGCCGAATAACGCCCTATGGACCGACGGCTCCTGCTACAGGCTCTACACCAGAGGTCCTTGCGCACACACAGAGCTCCTCGCCCCACCAGCGAGATGCGTTCCATTGCCGTGCAGGAAGAATAGACTCTACTTCCCAGAACACAAACGTTGCTTCAAAATCGGCAGTCAAGGACCCTGTAATCTTGATCAAGTGGTCTTGTTTGATTTTGATGCGCGTCCTTCCGTTGATGGAATAGCATACAATGGGGTCTGCGGATGCGCTGGAGCTCTTTCTCTGGATGATCCCGAAGGATGCGTGACTAGTAAGATGGCAGATGACAGCTGCATGGAGAGTCCTGGAATGGTGGCTATCGATGGTGGTTGTCACATGCTCTACACCAAGGGACCGTGTGGAGATGGGCAGTGGCTAGTTCCTCAGAAGAACGCTACTATTACAGAGAAGGAAGCAAATTGCGCCTGTAAGCCTGGATTCACCAAGTATCCAGGTGATGAATCCGAGAAGGAAGGTGGACTCAAAGACTCTTGTCTTCCCCCAACAGTGTCTTTAGCGAGATATTTAAATGCTAAACATAAATCCAACTAAATAATTCTGTCCTCAGTGAGTTTTTCTATAAAAGTTGTTCGTATACATGTATATATGTAACATATACGAGTAGACACAGACAGTGAAAAGTGCTCGAGTTTAAGTTGATCTGATTTAAACCAAATGGTGTTTTTATTTTCTACTTTAATATTAGCGTTAATATGCTGTGATACTCGTAACAGAACGGGGTGTAACATGTTCCGAGTCCATTCACTCGTATGTGTTCTACTGAACAAGCTCAATTATTGTTTAATTGTTACCTTGAGAAAACTAACATAGACAGTAAGTTGATGCGAATTCAAACCTTGCCTGTATTTATTTTATTTGAATGTTCTGAACAATATCTGTAATATTTTGTTTTAAATCTTATACAAATGTAATTAATTCATTGTTTAAGGCCCATTAATCATTTAATCAATCATTGATTAAATACCGTGATAAAATACTATAATAATCACGGAAAATTAATAAACCCAGAATTACTTTTATACAGCCTTCAACAGTGATAGTAAAACTGTGCGGCGCGCGACACGCCACAATTTGGCTGACACGCGCGCTTCTTGTCCTACGGAAACTATCGAAGTTTGGTTAGCAAAATGGCAACCGTTTAAAAGCAGGGCTAGTTTTAGTCGTAAAACTAAAGTTTGGCGACATTATATTTGTTGTAGAACTTTTAATTCGACACACGCGAGTTGGAATAGTTTCACCATCCCTGAAATTACCTATGATGTTACCTCTGTGGGTCGCGTAAACTTTCAAATACAAAATGTTTGTATTTCGAGTAAATATTTTTGATAAGCATCTGTATCTAATTATATTTGCAAGACGGAAAGAATCAGACACATTTTCAGTTTATGACAAAATTCGTGGTTTTACTACAAAACCAGTTAAATGGAAAGGAAAAACCGGAATATTTACATATATTTTTTTTTGAAAATGTGAGTTCAAGAATCAAAACTTTCTCGAGGGGATTACAAAACTGTCAACAATAGACATACTTTTCAAATCGTATTAGTAAAGACATATCTAAAACATAACGCATGTATCATCTAGAAACTTATCGTTTGACTTTCTACATCTGTTATTAAATATGATTAGACAAAATCCCTCCTAAAATTAAAAATATCCTGAAAAGAAAAGTTATATTGGCTAGATTGGTAAAATTGATTGAATATTTACACCCACCATTAAAGATCGTTGTGAAAAGTGGGTCTCGATTTCAAAAAGTTTGGGAATCTCTGGAATAGACGCTAACTATGCAACTCGGGGCAGTATTAGCAGATACTCCGAACAGTGATGTGTTTAGTGCGGAATTGGAAAGTACGGAAATTTTAATTTTACGTAATGCTTACTGCCAAAACTAATTATGAATGGTAATAAATGTTCTCTGTGAGTGATTATGCATACTCGCATTGTCCAAGAGATAATACGTTTTTATGTAAATAAATGTTAATTTTATGTAGCTCGAAAGTCGATTCAACTGCGGACAGTGTAGTAGGAAAATGTCAAAAAGTATTACATGTTATATAAAAACATACAATACATAAATTATTGTGCCATAAGAGAGATGAAATATTCTGAGATAACAATATAATATTATGCCTAAATTCCTATAATAAATAACGTCTCGTATTATACAATAGAAACACTACTTAGAAGTAATATCTACTATTTTTACTGTAAAATAAATAATTCCTAAAAAACGAAATATAAAAGTCTTTTTCTTTATTCAAAATCTGTGTTCAATTTTGTTTCATTTTGACACGGGAAAAATTTTAGAGAATTGGCGAGCTGCGGGTCTTTTATTAAATTTTATTTTGTAATATGAGTGACGATGAAGAGGACGAAGAAAGGTACAATCAATTCGAAGATGGTCACTGGATCTGGGATCCGTATGAGGCAGCTTTACAATTTATAAGGTAATTATATATAAAAATATTCTATTTATTTATTACAAACTTATTTATAAGGTCATTGGGTTATAATAATGGTTTAAAGGTCAGGTACCTCGTAGTCATTATTTTATCATCGTTATAATTAATCGCTGTTTACGAGTCTAACGAAATGATAGCAGGATGTTAATATTTAACGAAATGATAGCAGGATGTTAATATTTAACGAAATGATAGCAGGATGTTAATATTTAACGAAATGATAGCAGGATGTTAATATTTAACGAAATCATAGCAGGATGTTAATATTTAACGAAATGATAGCAGGATGTTAATATTTAACGAAATGATAGCAGGATGTTAATATTTAACGAAATGATAGCAGGATGTTAATATTTAACGAAATCATAGCAGGATGTTAATATTTGTGGAAATGATAGCAGGATGTTAATATTTAAACGTATCAAATTGTTATATTTCTATTATCCTCCATTTAAAATCTACACACAACAAACGTATTGTCATCTTGTCGTCGTAAAGTTTACATTCTCGTCTTTGCTTTTATTAACGGTTAAAAAACGTAGTAATCTTTCACAATCATTTAGCATTCTTAGTACGCATGTTTTTATTGAATTTAATTACAATAGGAAATAGCTATTTCAGTCGGGGGGACACCAAATAATACATTTTAAATTACTATTTCGCAAAAATTGATTTGCATAAAAATTGAAAGGATTACAACACGCCATGGTAAAAGTTATTTGATGTGACCTGTGCTAATATGTACTGTTAACCTAAAAAATAAAAATAAAACTATTTTAGTTGGGGGAGGCAACAAATAATGTTTTTTTTTTCTTTAAACCCCAAATCATGAAATTGCTTATAGGTTCTTACCAGTTGAACCGAAGAACATATGAAATAGGCTCTTGAGTTCAACCAAAGGCGTTAGTTTGGGTTGTTTAAAAATGGTTATATGACGGCATATGGTTGGCAGTACCTATCAGCAAACGTCACTACAAATAAATATGAACATGGCGTTATGTGGTTCTTGTATTTTTTACGTGTATATTATTTTTTGTGAATTCTTTATTTAAATGCGTTATTTGGTGTCACCCCAACTGAATTACTTGCTTCTTCATGAAAGTTAGATCAATAAATGTTTAAAAAAATATATAAAACGCGCATTAAGAATGCTATACGACTGTAAAACTTTACCTAAAACCAATTACTTCAACTTTCCCCGCTTTAAATCTTTGTTAAATAATATTAAATCACACTATCGTGTTATCTGTTTCCCTCTTTTATTTAAATTTTTATTTAAAGACTAACAAAATTTATATAAATGGAGCTGCATAAAATAAACCTTCATAGTTTGTCGAATATATTGCCTCTGGACAAATTATGACGAATCTATTAATTTACTTTCGGAAACAAGTTCACTAGAACCACACCTATCTAATAATTATTTTAACTGATAACCTAACCTAACCTAACCTAATAATATTTTCTTCCAGTAAAAGTTATGTATGTACATATAAATAATGATAATAATAATAATTGGATGATTTGTATGTCGCCGTTTTTGTGTAAAATCATCTCAAGGGCGCTGCCAAATATTATTTGCCATTCTCTATCTAATTATGTACTAACAGATTCAGATAGCATACTTACCTGGAAGGTCGCTTCAGATGAACACAGTTTTATTAGAAAATTTAAGCTTAGAGATGATATGATTTTTACAGTTGCTATTTTATCATCCTTTTCTATTGACGTTTCATTTATTATAAGATTGGTGGCACAAGAAGGGTTAAAGAGTATTTATTTGAAATATTAATAATTTTTAGGACTGGAGAATATTTATAAAATGACTTAAAAAAGCGTAAGAAGTTTTTAGTAGATATTATTATATTATAAGTGAGTTTAGGTCAGCACTAACCGACTATCCTAGCTAAGCAATTTTCACGTACATTTCTTCAATTTATGGATATGATTATCTGAAAAGATGAGTTTTAAGTTTAGCTTTGAATTCTGTCGAGTCTTTGATCATTCTTAAATCATGCGGCAGTTAATTCCAGGCTTTGATCATTCTTAAATTATGCCGCAGTTCATTCCGGGCTTTGCATTCAAATTAAATACAACATAATAACACATCGTTTTTGCAAATTCTTCTAAATTTATACTTCGGTAAAGAATTGTCGAGCTTACGTAAAAATACAACATAATAATGTATTATAGGTATTATACTAAACAAACAACAAAATTATCCTATTGTATAAAGCTGACACTTATATGGAATGATGATGATGGAATGATTGATCCGAAACTGGACAGCGTAAAACAATAATAAAAATGGTTTAAAGAAAGTATTATTGTTTCATTTAATTAAATTAAAAAAATGATCATAATATAAACGTATAAATTTGTAATATTTAATCATTGAAGATAATATTAACATAACCTAAATTAAACATGAAACCGAAAAACAACAGAAAATAAAAATATATCATTCGCATCTGGGACTCGAACCCAGGACCTATATCTTTCCGGGATAACCGCTTTACCAACTAAGCTAATGAGACTAGTTCAATTTATGTCATCTTCATCGATATCATATTTCAAATTCAAGGCTTTGTCAATTTCATCCTCTATTTTTTAATCCCATATTATTGGCAGCTATATCTATATGATGATTACAAAGTTATAAACTAACACAATTGCAACCTAGAATGTGTCTCGGATAAATTTCCGATTTTTTATTTATATGAGACATCTATCGACTTTTTATTAAACGTCTAAAGAACATTCAATTTCTTTAGTTTTTAATTACTTTATTGAAGTTTCTCAAACTTCAATAAAGTAAATAAAATTATTATTGCAATATTTAATCATTGAAGAAGATAATATTAACATAAGCTAAATGAAACGTGAAACCGAAAAACACAACAGAAAATAAAAAAGATATTCATATTCATATCATCTGGGACTCAAACCCAGGACCTCTGTCTTTTCGGGACAGCCGCTTTACGAACTTAGCTAATGAGACCAGTTCAATTTATGTCATCTTCGTCTGTATAAATTTGTTTTGAACGACTTTAAATTAATAGTTATAATAATCTCGACCGGTTTCGGACGTACCCTTCCCTCATCAGGAATACATTAAATCTAAACTGCGATATAAAATAATGATAGATTATACATGAATATTTTGGTGTTGGAGTGGCAGCCGAGAAAGGGGAAGGGGCGAGAAAGGGTTTTTGGAAGAACAAAGCGATTCACTGGGAAAATATCTAAAAGAGTACTATACGATAAATTTACTTGATTATTTAATATGCTAGAATTATTATTTAGGGATTTTCCAATTTCCAGTTCTTGTAAATTATCTAGTTTTTTGACTTTGAAGAATTTGAACTCCTGTATCTTTAATAAAAATATTCCATTATATTATAATTATGACAAGCCACAAAGTAAATGCTTTTTACGAATATGAAAAAAATGACCATTCAAGTGCCTTTTCTATAAAACCAGGATAATGATTAGTTTCTCCATAGAAAATAATGTTGTTTTTATTTCAACAGTCATAAAGTGTTTGTGGATGAGGATGATGAGCCCATAGCCCCCGTATCTGATGATATCACCTTCCGGCTGGATGTGGATCTACTAGAACAGGTACTAATCTCGAACCTCTCCAAATATGATTAGGACTTATAAACGTGGATTTATTTCTTTGTAGTGAAAATATTACAGTTATATTTGCCATTTCGCTTGATCTCACAAGCAAAGGGAGATACGTATTTATTTGTCAATGTGACTAATAAGTAATAAGTATTATAAATTTGCGAAGACATTTTTATTATTGGCAGAAACCAATTCTTTTTCCGATTGCATATATACAAATACAGCTGTAATGTTGTTATTTTGAACTCCAAAGGTTTTCTTCTATGTTAGCTTGACTTTTGCTAATTCCGCGAAAGTACCTTGTTCGTTTCGTACATTTGACATTTGACGTTTCTCGTCCGTGAAAAAACAAAACAAAACGTTGTTTATAATAAGAAAAATAAGTTAGGTTCTCTTCAGTTTTATTAACTGAAGAGAACCTAACTTATTTTTAAGAGTACCTAAACGTGAGTTTATTTTATTATACTGGGCTGGGCAAGTTGTAATTAGACATATAACAATGTTAAATTAAAAAAAAATAATAAAAAAAACAATAAATTATTCTTTAAAAACATTAAGACACCTCCTCATTACGGCATTTTTCAAATAGTTTATTATGCCGCTCTGAGGAGATTTACAAGTTCAATTTTAACTAAATTACAAGAAACAGTTTATTTAATATTTTTTTTCCTTTTGTGACTAAATTAAGCAATGAGGGGTCAGGACACGGTACTGTCGTCCTGCCTGGGTTCAGTGTATTTCTTAAAATGCGATTTTCGACTTGCAAATTCACATTCTATAGTATAATGGACTAGGAATGGAGTGGAAAACACGCTCGACTCCAACAGATTCAATACGATGCGCAGATGCCTTTTTTGGGAAGATATTTTTAAATTTTGTTAGAGATGCCATCAAGACCGGCCGTTTTTTTTATTTAATTTTTTAATAATTATATCTTTAAAAGTTGTGTACCTGATTGGGAGATCTTCAGGATTTAAATTTAATGTCGATTTTCTTTTAAAACATGAAATGGGACGTACAAATTTCCTACCTCTGTAAGCAACTTCGAGCCATAGATTTTTTTTTTCTTATTAAGATCCTTGATCTCTTCGGGTATTCCGTGACGTGATGTGTCGTTGGGAATCTCATCGGACGCTTCGGTAATGTATGATTTTATTGTTTGAATTAAATTGGAAGTGGCAACATTTAAGGTGGCTTCGTCGGGAATTAAGGCTGGTATTATTATGTTTTTACTTAGAAGTTCGTTAAATTTATTCCATTTAATTTTTGTACCTGGAGGATTATCGGGGACCAGAGGGTTTGAGCCTCCTGTTAATGTTAGTTAATTAATTGAGTACTCGGAGGGAGTGTAAATGACCCATGTTTTTGAGGATGACGATGTCGATCACATCCGGCCCACCATTGTGATGATGTATCGTCGGGCTATCCGGAGCATCGACTACGATGGGGTTAGTACTCGCGTACTTTACGAGTACATTACCTTTTGTATTATCTTGTTGGCTATTCCACGATCCGTGCTTTGCGTTCATGTCACCAGATGTTATAGTGGAAATATTTTCGGCCAAGAGTTTATCTAATTCCGATGGAATTAGTTAATGATTTGGGGGTACGTAGACAGAAATAAATGTAAGTGGTCCAGAAGAGGTATTTATTATTACCGATGTGGATTCAATGTTTTCATTAGAGAAGGAATACGCTAGAGGGTGTATATCGGACCATTTGTCGTCTGTATTGACTGTAAATAGGGGTGGGTCTTCCAGTCTGCGGGCTGCTAAGTACGTACAGCTCGGTTCAGTTTGTCCAAAGGGTAGAAGAGGCGTTGTTTGAAGGAATTGCAGAGTCAAAGGCGGTGCCGAGATGTCCAGGTGAGAAGAAGAGTCAAGCAAGGCGGAGCGGTCGAGTTTGTTGTTGCGTGTTCGAGTGATGTGACTGAGTGGGTGACGAACGGTCGTCTATTGCAGAATATTTATTGGACGCGATAGAACCGTGTGCATTTTTTGTGGATGGACGCTCGATCTGCCCCGTGTTATCGAGGTACCTGTTGGTATAGCGTTTTGTGTTTATATGTGTTTTATTTTCCAACATTTAATTTTATTCAAGCAATGGACCTCACTAGACCGTTTCCTCTCATTTAAATCACTTCTTACCAGCATTTTTATTAGATACCCATATCATAATTTACAATCAAACATACAATCTTATTCTGAGGGTCCCAATCTTGACAGTGTGGGGGAAAATTCTTTCAACTACTTAATACTAACATTTGTGTACCTAATTTATAATCAGAAATGTTAACGAGAGTTCCACCGTTTAATATATATATGTATGTGTTTGTTTGTGATGAATATAGCGGGACTCTCGTAAACCAAAATTGAATTTTTGGGAAGCTTGCGTTTTTACCGGGGCATTTTGCGAATCACCTCGTGCCTTTGAAGGGTTTGACCAATCCCGTTCCGTTTTGTTGCTTGGACGGCGGAGAGGGGATACCACCTAAATACTGCGTGTCGTGCCCGCCTGTGTCAGTGTCAGTCTAGCACGCGGCGTGGAGGGAATGGTTCGTAAATACGGCGTAAAGTAGTGTCATCTTCGTTGTATGAGATGCATCATTACGTTCGATACAGGGTGATCAATGTTATTCTTAACCAAGATGGTGGTTCCGCCTCCTTTGTTGGGAAGTCTGTCGTCACGGTAGGTGATATAGTTAGGTATTCTGAACTACCGTGATGGCTTTAGCCACGTCTCGTTAATGAGGAAGGCGTCAATACCATAATCGTGAAGGAATTCTATTATATCTTCCTTGTGAGACAAGACCTGGCCATTGGCGTTCCAACAGACCGTCTGTAGGTTGTGAAGTTTAACATTATTTCTAGACATTTTGGGTTCTTAAAAACGACTGGATCTTGGCCAGCTCCAAGGTGGCGTACTGTATCGTAAATTGAAGCGCGGTGGCTTGTTCGACGAGTGCCTGGATATGAATTGGGATCGCTGCGGGTGGAGCGGACTGAGGAACAGAGGGTCCCTGGGAAGCTTTTGGAGCATCCGGTTTTCGCTCCAGCCGGTATTATTGGCTGGGTCGATTGCCTCTTTGTGGGGCTCGGGCCATCTACCGGGCGGGGCAGTACGAACTGGGGTCTGAGGGGTGGGCAGAGTTGGAAACTCCGCTAAAGTATTTTGCGGATGCGGCTGCCTTTGGGATATGATATCTGGTCGCTCTTGAGTATAATTATTATTGCTTTGAGTATGAATATTATTATTATAGTGATTCCTATTTCTGTATTGCATTCTGTTGTGATAGTTTCTGTTTTATAAGGTGTTATATTAAAAAGCACTTGTATATGTAAAGTAGATTTATTGACTATCTCGGTTGACACCGGTTTCATAAGTGGTTGCTCTAACAAGTGACTCCCAGAGGTTATTTCCCATAGACAAACCTCTAGAAGTAATCCACAGAGTATATTAGTATATTATACTAACAAACTGTTATTTTTATTAACGTTGAAGTTAGGTTTTCGGGGTCTGGCCGGACAAAGTGGCTCGACTTGGTTTTCACAGGCTACTTGTGGTAGTTTACGATGCGCGGACCTACCGCGCTTTGTGGATGTCCGACAAGCCCCTCTCTTTCCCACTGCCATACTGCTCTGACGCTTTATTCAAGTCATTCCATTGACAGGACAAACCCCGCCACCGGCAAAATATATTTACAAAGGCATCGGGAGTCGGAATCGTTTGCAAACAGCGAAACAATATTTATTAGACGATTCGACTCCCTTACAAATTACACCAATCTATGCACAACAAATGTGAAGACCAAAATGGCCGCGTCATAACATTTTGGGAGAGGCGATCACGTCTGACATAGGAACTTAATCCACAAAAATTGATATCCTAAAGTGATCATAAATTTGATCGAGAATTTCGATGGGAAATGCGTATTTGTGCATTTGTGCATTGTGCAGTATTGAGGCAAAATTTCGGCTCAACAGTTGCTCAGTGGGGTCGGGAAGAACGGCCGTAAGTCACTTTGCGAAAAATTTTCCATGATGTAAATTCTCATAATAAATAGCAGTGTATGATTATTAGCGTGATTTTATTTATTTGTTTGAATATTTAATATAAAGGCATAAACTAATATTATTTCAACTGTTTTTAAGATTATTGTATGTTTTTATTCTTTTCTCCGCCCAAAATGAGTGACAAAATTTTGTTTTGAACGATTTTTTGCCCAAAGTATTATTACACGCAGACATTAATTTTTTGTACACACTCGTGTTGTACCTAATACAGTGTAATTTCCACAATAATTTGCTATTACATTCTGTTCTTTTTGATATTTCAACAAATTTTATATTAATCGCAGGTTACATTTAAGAAAAAATTCTTCAGGAAAGTGAAGGAGGGACAGCCCGATGTCATTACAATTCAGGTAAAAAAAAGTATCTAATAACCTGCATAAATGTATACTACAATATTATAACAAAGATGTAAATGCTCTCATGTTATTATGCTTTAGGATATCAAGGACGTCGTCCTGTTCACGGCACCCAAAGGCAATTTAAATTTCAACCTGATAAACACTCTCCACACACAATCCTACGAAAGATTTGTGAGAGGTCTCATTGTGTACACGCAATATTATATGCAGGTATTTATTGCAGGCTTCTAATTTATTTTGTTTATTTCCAGTAATAAGACAAATAGCAACAGTAATTACTGGTAATAAGCAAAATAATCTAGGCTACTAGAATCCATAAGATCTAATTTGAAGAAATAATTTGAAAGGTAAATCGTGCGTTTGTTTTTTTAATTGATACAACATGGAACTCCAGTAATTTTTTAAAAATTAATTTTGACGTTTTAAGAACACAAAGACAGTTTTTTTTTTAAATTCGTTTTCATAGTAAAAATAATTTTTAAAGTTTCAATTTTTCAAAGCCCACCAAAACGCACGAAATCTATGATTTGTTGGGTGTGACGTCACACGAGTAGTCAGAATTAACGGTTTGATAGAGAATAGTCGATTTTGTATTCATTCGAGGCATACAACTGTTAGTACAAACCTAATAGCCTCTTTAGTATTTTTTCATTAATGAGCAAAAAAGCAGTAAAGTCTTATGCAGGTTACTTAATATTTATTTTATGATCTTATGATCGATACCTATAATTTATTAAAAATATATTTAACTGAAAGTCTATTAAAATGTATGAATAAAAACCAATGGGCCGTTTTCTGAGCAGCTTCCAAAAAAAATCCGCCAGGGAAGGCGGTCCTCCTGTCTATGAATCAGAGTGTCTTTTCGATAGTTATTTGCAGCTATCTGTATGAACAATAATAAACAAACGTGTTATAATTATCAAATTTGAAAAAACCGTGGACATTTATAAAATATGGCACTTGTTGTTTTGGTTGTTTTAGTTTGAACGAATGCAACAACGAATACAACTAATGTTCTTATGTTAAATGATTATGTTATTAGTATGTACTTCGGGAAGTAAATATGGAATATCTAGGCCTTTTTGCCGACTTGTTTTGGTTAATTTTAGTTTGAACGAATGCAACAACGAATACAACTAATGTTCTTATGTTAAATGATTATGTTATTAGTATGTACTTCGGGAAGTAAATATGGAATATCTAGGCCTTTTATGCCGACTTGTTTTGGTTAATTTTAGTTTGAACGAATGCAACAACGAATACAACTAATGTTCTTATGTTAAATGATTATGTTATTAGTATGTACTTCGTGAAGTAAATATGGAATATCTAGGCCTTTTTGCCGACTTGTTTTGGTTAATTTTAGTTTGAACGAATGCAACAACGAATACAACTAATGTTCTTATGTTAAATGATTATGTTATTAGTATGTACTTCGGGAAGTAAATATGGAATATCTAGGCCTTTTATGCCGACTTGTTTTGGTTAATTTTAGTTTGAACGAATGCAACAACGAATACAACTAATGTTCTTATGTTAAATGATTATGTTATTAGTATGTACTTCGTGAAGTAAATATGGAATATCTAGGCCTTTTTGCCGACTTGTTTTGGTTAATTTTAGTTTGAACGAATGCAACAACGAATACAACTAATGTTCTTATGGTAAATGATTATGTTCTTAGTATGTACTTCGGGAAGCAAATATGGCTTAAAATGAAATGCTTCGAATTGAATAAATTGACACTTATATTTATTATAGAATTGAATTTTATCGCAGATGGCATTTGAAAATGTTTTCATTGTTTGCACGCTAGTTGGAGAGTGGTATATACATGACCAGTTCTTTCACCTGTTGAAAAGTTATGGTTACATTTTTTAAGATTTTTTTTCTTTTCTTCAATCTAAGAACCTAATAACCTATTTTATTTATAATAAATAAATTGTATTATAATATACAAAATAATTTTGTGGGTACTTAGTTTAGATTTAAAAGAAAGAAAAAAAAAAGAAATAAAAATCTAACCCAAAAACCTTACGAAGACTTGAGACTTTAGCAAGCTTTAAAAATGCATTATTTTGCATTTCCGTCAACGTAAATAGTTGTTTCTTCTATAATTCAGTTGTAACGAAGTGTTATTCAATATTGTCCTGCGTAAAGAATAAGTCTGGCTTTAAAATCATTACTTAAGTCATTATTGTTCTTTGAAAATAATATAAACAAATCTAATTAAATCCATTTCGCCTTCATTTCCCAGTTATCGTACATCAGAACACAACAAGTTGACGGCATTATTACATAACTTTAAATTGTCTCAAGTGGCGTAGAAAATGTATGAGACTTGTCAGTTCTTCCAAGCTCTCATGGGACCGTCCTTCAAATGCGGCACCCATCGGAAAAAATCGTGCGAAAACAACCCATTCCGCCGCTAGAGGCGCTAGTATAGCATGGCGCAGTGTTGTATACTTGTTTGACCGGTCAGTGGCTGAGTTGGCATCGTCGTGAGTTCAATTCCTCGGCTGGCTAAGTCCTCCATTTTCGACGCAAGCAACATCCTCCGTTTACTGTGAGGGTAGTAGGAGATTTTAAAATATTGTCAGGTTATTCGTAACCAGGAAATATTTGTATTTCGTTTAAAAAAATATATATATTACTGTGTTATGGTGCCGCTAAACTAATTTTGACATTAAGCCAAAAATTAAATGGCTGTAAAATGTAAATACCGTAATATTGGTTTAAGGACTCAACTTCTTATCAGAAAATATTGCTTTATCATCCATTGTGTAGTGTAACCTACACAACATGAGTACATCACCCATTGTGTAGTGTAACCTACACAACATGAGTACATCACCCATTGTGTAGTGTAACCTACACAACATGAGTACATCACCCATTGTGTAGTGTAACCTACACAACATGAGTACATCACCCATTGTGTAGTGTAACCTACACAACATGGGTACATCACCCATTGTGTCGTGTAACCTACACAACATGAGTACATCACCAATGAAAGGGGAACATTGCGCTACTCATATGACGTCAGAAGCAGTGGTACCAATATAACATGGTGTTTTTATGAGATAGTTATTTATTCAATTTTAAACAAAGTTTTATTAATTCTACGTATATATAATATAAAATAAAAGTTATATAGTCAGAATCGGCGTTTGATGATCTGTTTGAATATATTGTTTTATATCTATTATATTTTCACTGGAGTTCCTTATAAAACAATCAATTAAGATTAAACGAAACAATTGCTTTCCTTCAAATATTCTCTTCCTCCTTAAATCCTACCATACACAACTCCCTTCGCCGAATGGCTCTTCCTATTCCATTAATGACTAATTAATTCTTCTTATTTGGTTTTAGTGTGACTTTCGCCTACGAATGATAAATTCTTCCTAAACCGGTTGACAGTTTAAATAAATTTACTCAATATGGCATAACAATTATTTGTTCCAGTTAATTTTATTATGACAGGTGACATTGTTACCTCTTTCTGTGAGAATTACACTTGCAATGGACCTAAATATGAGTTTTTGTCAGTTTAATAAATTAAAAACTTTATTATATTAACTTGGTAGCTGATGTGTACCGCCTTTACACGTTTTTTGGAATAAAGTTATGAAGTTGTGAAATCTAGTTTGTCGTTTAAATGCCATTATTGATTTGACAGCGAAATTAATGCTCCATAATTACTATTAGTATCTCTAAACAAAGGAACATTCATTTGAAAATTTTATTTCTTATAAAAAAATCTAAATAATAAAGTTCTTAAGTAAGTACCTACTTGGGTTTTCCATTTTGAAAATATTCTCCCCAAACAAACCTTCTTCTTTTGAATATGTAATCTGTGGCTAACCAGAGTAATATATCTATGGGCTAACCACAAAATGGCGGGCTCAATGTATTTTATACTAATTTTAATAAAACTACTCTCTAAACCTTCCCGGCACTAATAAGAACAAACTGTGCTAATTCCAGCGAAACCAGTTTACTAATTTTCAAGAAAATCGGGGACACATAGACAAACATTCATTTTCATATACAGAGATTTAAAAAATATGTACGAACAACTTAAAATTCCTACAAAGTCATGGTTCTTTTTGTAACAGGTACATCAAATAATGAAACGGCGTATGGCAGATGGCGGAAAGAAGATTAGACTACCGCAGAGCGATGTTATTGAAAGAGAATTAGAAAACAACTTGGCAGATCTCAGGAGTCTGGTTGCTCGTGATTTATTATACCTTCATCTCGGTATTGAGTTAATAATATTTCATAATTAATTATTATGTACAGAGTTGGAAGTGTAAATTATAAATACTTTTTTCTGTATCAACCCTTAGATGACAGCGGACCTAAACTGAGAATGAATTTGATTGGAGTTGAAATGCGCTATACAGAAATGCTCATCAGAATCAGTATACAAATCGTTTGGATAGCTTTGCTACGTCCCAAGTTCGATTTTATAGGTACGTTATTCTGTGAGAATAATAAAATACACGGAAATGGAGAATGGAGAAAAAAAAAGCAGAAATAACGAAATTGAAAAAATCCAGAGTTAAGAATTTCACGAATTAACCTAAAGACATAATGACGAGTGACTAAGTTTATGTTTCTCGATACGGAAAAAAAATCATAATTCGTCAAGGAATACTAGGCAACACGTTATTTCCCGTAAGCACTACACGATCCACTCTCATACGTCCGTGAGGATTTCATATGCGGAAATGGCGTATGTTTTCAAGGGTTTGTTAAAACCTCCATAATAACACTCAAACGTCGTTAGAAAAAATACGATTCTATGACAGTTGATCCCCCGACAGTTGCCCCCCGACAATTGATCCCCCGACAGTTGGCCTCCGACAATTGATCCCCGACAGTTGGCCCCCCGACAAGGAATACTAGGCAACACGTTATTTCCCGTAAGCACTACACGATCCACTTTCATACGTCCGTGAGGATTTCATTGGCGGAAATGGCGTATGTTTTCAAGGGTTTGTTGAAAACCTCCATAATAACACTCAAACGTCGTTAGATTAAATACGGTTCCATGACAGTTGATCCCCCGACAGTTGCCTCCCCGAAAATTGATCCCCCGACAGTTGCCCCCCCCCTACAATTGATCCCCCGACAGTTAATCCCTCCGACAGTTGATCCCCTAAATGATTATTTCTGCTGTACATCCTCATTTCTAAAGTATGTAGAGAGGATATGCGACCTATAACGAAAGTCGATATACTCATATCTGCAGGCGTCTTGAGTGGAAATCCGCCATACAAAATATTTTTGCTAACAATAATGCAGAGTCCTCGAAGGGGTATACAGTGAGGATATTATATATGCAGTCGGCTTATGGAAAATACGCTATAGGTTCCTACTTGCATTTTACATTATATTATGTCATACCTACGGCCGTATATCCTCTCTGCTTACCCCCTCGGGGATATTAGTAATAAACTCCAAGCAGTAATTTCATACTTTTACATACAGTGTTACATTTTATAGAACCAGAGCTGAACCGAATACTCCGATCCGAGAATTATAACTTATCGACACACAAAGAAAGCTACGAGATGCCCGTGATGACTCCGTATGACAGGGCCGTGTTCTACAGGCAAAGGCCGGGAGACACTGTCGAAAGAGATAAGTTTAAAAATATGACCCCCGGAGCAATGGACCTTCTGAAATATCCCCAAGATTACAGACATGCTGGCGTCGGAGTCATGGGGTTTAAAAGGTACGCAGTTAACATATTTCCAATAATCTTAACATGTACTCGTACAGCGGTGTATCACGATCTAATCAATTGGTACGAGGAGCTTTCCAAATTTGATAATCTTTTAATCTCTGCAGGGATATTGATAACCTACGAATCGATTACCTTGACGAAATCTTTTGTTTGAAAGAGGAGTTCCTCGGCCAAGAAGACATACGCATTGGGATCCTGGGCGAGCAGAGAAGCAAGTTTGATATGATGCTCGTGGAAATAGTTGCCCCCACGAAGAGCGGAGGTGGGAGCAAATCTCATACAAGGTTTGTTCTTGTACTTAGCGCCAAAAAACAACGTCATACAAATCATCCAAGTATTCTTATTCTTATGTATATTACAGATAGTACATGTTCGAAAACAAATATTAGGCATGTTGAAGAAATTAGAGCCCCAATCAATATAAAATACAACAACACAACATTACGAAATTTTGTAAACTTAGTTCCTAAAGTTTTTTTTAACAAAAAACATTTAAAAAAAAATTTATGAAAATCAATTTTAATAATGTTTTTGTTAAGTTCTGCAAGTATTTTTAGTTTTTATTATTGTGACAGCTGTTTCTGCGTTCAAGGCCATTTTCAAACTGCGGTTAATCCACATTGCCTTAATTATATACTTTTATTTACTCCCACCAATTCTAATTTTGACGGGTTTTTAAAAATGATGGTATATTATTGGTAAAACCGATTTTGTTAGAAAATAATTAAAATTCTCTATTCTTTGAGGTTTTTATGTTCATAATGTGTTTCCCCGTATAAATAAATAAATAACAATGTTTTCTGTATTAATTTATTTAAATGTGTTATATTGTTTTGATGATATGAGAGAAGTGGTGAATAAATAATTTTCCTTACTTTATTAATTAATTTTGAATTCCGATCATTGGTTAGTTTATTAATTTCTAAATGTTGAAGTAAATTTAATCTAAGACCCTTTCTTTCTATATGTAAGGGTATAGGCTCGCTGTTGTCAAGCGGGACGTGATTATTCCCTAAGGGATGTTCTGCGAATTATGAAAAAGTGCTTTTATTTTTATAACATTATATATATTCTTTGAATCTACAAGTATCAATAAAAAAATGGAGTTCTACGAATTGAACACAAAAACAATTAATATATTATAACAGATTATTCCTTTTCACATTAGATTCTTCTAATATTAAAATGTGTCAGATCATTCGTTTTTGTAAAATACTCTTTAAATAATCTAAAATTGACACCAGTCACTCCCAATCGGGGAATTGGGTATTACATGCGACGAAAAGTTTACATTGATTCTGCACGTAAATGAAATAACTGATAATAAAGATTTTAAAAAGCTCAGTTTTATATGTAGAACTACGGGTGACTTTTATTTATTTAATTTTTTTATTGTATAATATTAATTATATACAATCGGAACTTATACCCGCTAAGCCACTGCAAGTAGCTTGTCAGCGGGTGTTTATTGCAACAATATTATATAATACAACTATAAATAACAATCATCATACAAATGTAGGGCAATAATAGGATATAGTGATCAATCATAAGTTGGAAAAAAAAATTAAAAAGAAAAAAATAATCGAAACAGCATTACAGTTTTGTTATTGAGATACTAGAGTTCAATTTTATAACACCGATTTAAATAATATTATAAAAATACCAATATTATCAAAATATTAATATTATAAAAATATCAGTTTTATAAAAATACCAATATTATAAAAATATCAGTATTATAAAAATATCAGTATTATAAAAATACCAATATTATCAAAATATTAATATTATAAAAATATCAGTATTATAAAAATGTCAATATTATAAAAATACCAATATTACCAACAAATTGTTACAGTTCTATATTATATAATTTCCACGTAAAAGCCCACCAGGGTATGGGTGAATTCATACATATTGTATAATATATACATATAATACATGTATCAGCGCCCTTGAGGTGATTTATCACTAAAACGGCGCTATATAAATCCTCCAAGTATTATTATCCTAATTACGTTCCTATACGTTTTTTTTAGTATTTCGCCTAGCAAAATGAGCACTATTTCTAAGAAATCCAAATGGTCTTTGGCACTTAGTGGAACTTTTGATGTACCTCAAGTGTCCGACTCGTAAGTAATAAAAATGTACTCTTTTGGCATAATAAAGCTTATTTCTAAACTTCTCTAAGCTAGGTCTTTTATTTTTAGGTATGAGCTGCCACCAATCTTTCCTGATCTTCCTCCAGTCCATCCACTGAGAGCAATTAATAAGAAACAAAAGATCCGGTGGCTCAAATACATCAAACCCAGAAAGAAGAAATAAAAAAGATGATAATTTTTTTTATGTTTCCTTCGTCTTTCACCTCAATTCTTTTGGGTTCTCATTTCCCCTAATATATTTAGCTTCTATAATCTCACAGACTGCAAACAATTATTGGGACTGGAATTTGTGAATAAATAAAACTAACAGAGAAGAGAAAAAAATAAGACTTCTTCAAAAGCGACTTCTAAAAGTAAATCCCTTGTCTTCGCTGTCTCGTCAAAGGGGACTTCTTAAAGTAAATCCCTTGTCTTCGCTGTCTCGTCAAAAGGGACTTCTAAAAGTAAATCCCTTGTCTTCGCTGTCTCGTCAAAAGGGACTTCTAAAAGTAAATCCCTTGTCTTCGCTGTCTCAAAGGGACTTCTGTAAATCCCTTGTCTTCGCTGTCTCGTCAAAAGGGACTTCTAAAAGTAAATCCCTTGTCTTCGCTGTCTCGTCAAAAGGGACTTCTAAAAGTAAATCCCTTGTCTTCGCTGTCTCGTCAAAAGGGACTTCTAAAAGTAAATCCCTTGTCTTCGCTGTCTCGTCAAAAGGGACTTCTAAAAGTAAATCCCTTGTCTTTGCTGTCTCGTCAAAAGGGACTCTAAAAGTAAATCCCTTGTCTTCGCTGTCTCGTCAAAAGGGACTTCTAAAAGTAAATCTCCTTCAAAAGGACTTTCAAGTAAATCTTGTCTGTCTCGTCAAAAGGACTCTGCAAAGTCAAAAGGTAAACTTCTAAAAGTAAATCCCTTGTCTTCGCTGTCTCGTCAAAAGGGACTTCTAAAAGTAAATCCCTTGTCTTCGCTGTCTCGTCAAAAGGGACTTCTAAAAGTAAATCCCTTGTCTTCGCTGTCTCGTCAAAAGGGACTTCTAAAAGTAAATCCCTTGTCTTCGCTGTCTCGTCAAAAGGGACTTCTAAAAGTAAATCCCTTGTCTTCGCTATCTCGTCAAAAGGGACTTCTAAAAGTAAATCCCTTGTCTTCGCTATCTCGTCAAAAGGGACTTCTAAAAGTAAATTCCTTGTCTTCGCTGTCTCGTCAAAAGAGACTTCTAAAAGTAAATCCTTTGTCTTCGCTATCTCGTTAAAATGGCAGTTTTTTAGCGCGGTCCGATAATCGACATCCTATGTAAATTTATATAGCATCAGATATAGGAAAAGTTTTTCTCTGGTGTGTGTCATTGGCAAGAAAAAGACACCGGAATCCTTTGACTGAATGCGAGCAGGACATCAATCGAACAACTCCACCTATTGTGAACTATAGACTATAGCTTATGGGGTAGGTATAAAGTAACATTTACTTGTAAAGGGCTTCCATGTTTTATTAGATATTAATTTCAACCATTTTTATCGCCCTCATGATATGTGGGTAAATTATTATAAATACCAATCTCCTTGCAATGGCGATCGAAGATCTTATCGGAATGTTCCTGCTTTGTTGCTTTTATTGCGATGTTGGTATCGTTATTGTCTGTAAAGAAATCAAAAACTCATTATAAATTCAAATGGATGAAAAAAAAAATCCATTTAACTTCCAAATTTAGAATTGGGTGATTAAAAAAAGGGTTTATATTTTTTTTGCACGCTTAAATGTTCATGCGAACATTGTTCCAACAGGCTAATTACCGGGAAAGTATTTCTCACGCTGAGCTTAAAAGCAACTGAAACTCCGACCCTAAGACATTTAATATCTAGTTTTTCACAAATTTGTCAGTATAGAAAAACAGGTAAAATTCGCGCATTTAACAGAGTCCGCAGGGTATGCGGGGATTGTCAGTGGGCCATTCCTTCCTCCACTTCTTTCAGTAAGTAATAGTCTCAGTTCATACGAGTGGGTGTTGTATACGGTTCCATGATATAATTGTTAGCTTAGATTGGACAAGGTGCCGATTCGAATGTGCGTTGATTTATCTACCAGCTCATATTTCGCTCATTGCTTCACTCCAACCTCGTTATAAAAAAATATTTTCTTTATTCTTACCTAGCAATACTCTGCAAATATTCATGAAGGGCATCTCTACCCAAAGTGCCAGCACAGTTGATACGAACAGGATTGATCCAATTTCAGTGAAATCAAACTGAAAAGATAATATTATGTTTGAATATGATGCATTTCCGAATGTCACTACTATATTACACTAAAATATTTTCTAATTTCCTAAAACGATTGGTAACTTTGTGGCGTCATTATTAATTAAATAATTAAAATATTTTCTGCTGCAACTCGGACGTTATTGAAAACACCGAATACGAGTAGGTGCAATAATTACTAATGGTTGCTGATTTTAACTATTTTAATTAATTCATAATTTTAATTACTTGACTAAGTGCAAAAGTACATTACCATCATGTGCGGTTTGTAATACCCCGAATATTTTTGACGGCCAACATTGTAAAAGAAGACAGGAAACTGCGTCAAGTAGACTCCGTATGCAATTTTAGTAAATATTCTAAAGCCACGCCAAGACAGAAAGTCTCCAAACCATCCTGAAACAGCACAATTAGAGATTATTCATTCACTTCTCCCAAGTTAGCCCGTTGTTAGCGGGTCGTGAGAGTCAAAAAGTTAACGATCTACTTCATTTGTTTTTTCAAAGGAAATTTATGCTTTGATGCAATGCATTTATACATTTATTACTTTTAACAAAAAATCTTACAGAAATGGCGTTGAGAAAAATATCTGCTAAATCAATTAATATGATGTTCTATAGGTAAGTAGAAAATTGATCAAAATAACAACAAAGAGAAGACTTTTTTTAAGTGAACATAATAATAATAATAATACTTGGACGATTTATATAGCGCCGTTTTTGTGAAAGATCATCTCAAGGGCGCTGTACAAATGTATATATGTACATGTTTATAGTCTCATGCCACGATCGCCCAACCTCCCAACTCGAACGTTTAAGCGATTGTGTAGAGGGGTAGTTCGTGCACATTGGGCCAACGTTGGCTCGAGTTCGGCGAGTTCGCCCGAGATCGCTCAGGGGGCGAACTGGTTGGCCCAACCTTCAAACTAGTTGGCCGAACTCGCACAAACCGGCCTCCACACATTGGCCGTTCAGTATGAATTCGGCAGGCGATCCAGACGGTACGTGCTGCGTGAAGAATAAAACATGACTGAACTATTTTTATATTGACAAAAAAATACTCAAATATGCAACTAACCAACAAATAAATGCCCAAATATGCATTAAATAAGTTCAAGAAACAAAGGATGGATGATTTGATAATTATTTCATAGATACCTATTTAGCTAAAATGGCATCACTAGTTTGGAGATCGTAGTTGGAACGTTGGCCGATCGTACAGTTGCCCGATTTATAGTCACTACACGATCGGCCAACAACGTCCCAACTCCGAACTGATTTCGGGTTGGGACGATGGCCAATTGTGTGGTCGTAGCATCAAAGTTAATTCAATTAGGAAAAAGATTTAGAAGCCATAACTCAGTAACAATTATTGATAAAGAAAATAAATAGAGATTTTGTCTTTAAGTACATATTAGAGAATGAAAACATACCAGCACACGCATTGCTACATGCCCATATACACCAAGAGATAAATAGTCCCCAGGATATTGGTGAAAAAGCACCATAGATGGAAGCCTCCATCTTGTCGTATTCATAAGATCTGAGACTCATATGCCAAGGACCAACCATGGCCAATAGACCCAAAGTAAGGCCAAGGACCCATCCCAGAGTAATCCAAATCTGTCGAGTAATAAATGAAAATAGCCTTTTTTTCAGAGAAAAAAAATAAGATTAGGAATGCAGTAACAGAAAATGAAATAATTGTAACACTATTGTAACTGAACAGACGGTAATTCTTATAGGTGCTTACCTTGTTCAGTCGAATGTGACTCCTTTCCAGAGACATGAAATAAGCTAGGCCAACTCCCATCAGGTAAATTGTAAGGCGATGTGTTGGAAGAATGTACGATAATGTAGCAGTGTCAAAAAATTTTGTGATTCTTAAAAAAAAAAAACGTTTCAATTTTGTGAAGTACACCAGAACGGAACACTATTTTTTCATGAGACCCAATGTAAAAAGGCATGATTTTAAAAGTAATTTTTACACGTAAAGAGTTACTAGAAACGTAACAAATATTATTATGAAATAAAACTATTACTCTGTTTCCAGTTTAACTTTGTATCCTGGTGGTGCTTGTATTAAGCGAAATCGGTCGGTTGTCATAAATTAAATAAATTTCGTGATTATAAACAAAGCAATTGTTGTATTTAATTAATATGTCAAACCACAAAGTGACTGCTTTCTACCAAAATATTATTATTTTCTCCGGAACCCCCGCTCGTTTCAGATGTTATGAGAATAAGTGACGCATTACATGAATAAGTAAAAAGTAAACACAACGCTTGTTCGCCTGGCATGGACATTGGAGCTCCTGTAAGGTGTCACATAAAAACTGTGGTATCTTAGTTTTGGCCAATCCACATAAATGGAATTAATGACCGGCAGAGCTCGGTAGCTTCATTGTTGATGGCTCCAAAGGTCGCCAGGCAGATCTAATCACCTTCATTAAGAACGGAGCTTCCCGGCTCTCCCGGTTCTATATTATAATTTGAATATCTTCGTTAATAAACGATGCCGTGTCGATAAAACACAACGAACAGCCAGCAAGTAGGAAATGATAAAATAAGAAAACAAAAATACATATTAATTAACCTCTATGCAAAAATAATATAAAGGTTCTCACGGCATTCCATGGTAAACCACCATTGAAAGTTCCTTTGTCATAGTAACCCAAAACCGCATCCCCGTGGACAATGCAGCCATTACCAGCAGAGCAATGGTTCCCCTGGAGCCGGACTGCCACAGCAAAGTGACAACGAATGAACTAAAGATGTATAGCTGCATATCGATTCCTAGCTGGTGAGTGTGTGTTAGGCACTACAACAAATAATAATATTGTATCTGAACAACAGTCATGATAATATTTCAAGGGAAACTGAAACTTCCGCTTCAATTTTAATTGAATTTTAGAAAAAATACATCAATATTAGCTTTATTAAAAATGGATAATTCATACCATGGTTTCAAACCCCATAAGGTTATGTATGAATAGGAAGTTTCTCCACATGTTCCTCTTGCATAATCTTGAGTGTTCTGTTACAACCATATCCCATAATGGTCCACTTCCCAGATCTGGCAGAATGTATGTGCAAAACAGTATGATACAAATCAGAGTTGGCAGGATTCTGTAAAACAAAAACAAAAACGAAAACTTTAATCGTCTGAGAAACTTTTTAAAATATTATTTAATATAAGAGTTTTTCCGGCATTGACAACAGAAGTGTAACAATTCCTACTTCCCCCAATGAGAAAATATTACAGAGAACAATATATTATGTAATAATAACACACTATGCGGATTACAGTTCCACATATATTTCAGTGGTTATAACTGGCAACTACCTGAAAACTCTGTTGATAAGTTTGTTTTTTAAATATTATTTAATATAAGATTTTTTCCGGCATTGACAACAGAAGTGTAACAATTCCTACTTCCCCCAATGAGAAAATATTACAGAGAACAATATATTATGTAATAATAATACACTATGCAGATTACAATTCCACATATATTTCAGTGGTTATAACTGGCAACTACCTGAAAACTCTGTTGATAAGTTTGTTTTTTAAATATTATTTAATATAAGATTTTTTCCGGCATTGACAACAGAAGTGTAACAATTCCTAATTCCCCCAATGAGAAAATATTACAGAGAACAATATATTATATAATAATAACACACTATGCAGATTACAGTTCCACTTATATTTCAGTGGTTATAACTGGCAACTACCTGAAAACTCTGTTGATAAGTTTGTTTTTTAAATATTATTTAATATAAGATTTTTTCCGGCATTGACAACAGAAGTGTAACAATTCCTACTTCCCCCAATGAGAAAATATTACAGAGAACAATATATTATGTAATAATAATACACTATGCAGATTACAGTTCCACATATATTTCAGTGGTTATAACTGGCAACTACCTGAAAACTCTGTTGATAAGTTTGTTTTTTAAATTTATATTTCCCGTACGTCTAAGATCTCTAAGAAAAGCAGTGGCTGTAAGAAAACCACTGATCAGTAGGAAAGAGTCTGTATAAATTATAGCAGTCCTTCCAATGATTGCCCATGGCATACTTAGGATCTGCAAAAAAAGCAAATTTAAAAAAATTATTCAACTGTGTTAAAAAACCATTAATATTTGAATGCAGTTGATAGCAGATTAATTATTGAAATTTGATTTTACCTCAGCCATTGCAGTCCTATTGACGTAAGGATTGAAGAATAATGCCATGGATTTATGGCTCAGCAGAAGGGCCAGAACATTTAAAGCCCTCGCGCCGTCGACACCTCTTATTTCTTCCTCCAATGAAGTATCCATTAAAGTCTTGAAGTTTTTCCGCAATGAGAATCCCGCTATTATCTGCCGGAGTTTTCCAACCTCCCCACTTGAATGTTCGCATTCCATTGGTGACAGAGATACAACCAAGACTAGCGCGGTGACCAGCCAGAAAATGAACCTTAAATGAAAGAGTCTTATCAGAACTAAATAAAATATGCAGAGATATCCTGACGAAGCAAGTACGTATAAACACAATCGTGGGTGATAAATATATCGATCGAACGGAGGTCCGTATAAAGCGATTGTATTCAAATTATTGTTTTAAACTTGTTTTACTTACACAGTAAAAGTTTTTCCTGTACTGTAAGGAATACTGTCCTCGATCGTAACCGTCATTTTCTCGTCAACGTGTATATTTTTAATGAATGCTTGAAGGTGGTTTTTAAGAGTGGTTTGCAGGTCCTCGGTAGAGCATGATGATGGAAGACATATTCCCCAGTAGATGCTGGACACCTTGGGCACACGGTGCCCTAACTGCAAAATAAAAATATTATTTTAACGGTGTGCCGGCAATCGCAGCCAATGAGTCATAATGGCTGCATATACTCGTACGCTACAGCAGATTTCGTTAGAAAGTGGTTTGGGTACTCAAGGCCATTCAGAAAATAGTCATATCTGGATAATCTGCCTGAGTTCAATAGTCAACGTGCAGGATCGTATTACGGTCATTTTAATGTGGATTATGTTTTGAATGTTGTATGAGCCTTGAAAATATTTACATCTGTACTATTACTGGCAATCCATCTGTGTGCATGCACGAGCGAATCCATTTCCCCAGATAGACCGAGTGTTTCCAGGGAAACATCCAAAGACGCCAGAAAGTATTTCCCTTTGACAGGCTTCCTGATGCTGAGACATTCGTCAAAGTCCCCAAACTGGTTGACATTTCCACTGAGTAGTCCGGATGGTATCTTTGCTGTGGCATCTATCACTGGAAAAATAATAATATAAGTATTGAGGGAGGCTTTTTGAAACACGTGGAATGGGGTCTCGTACTGCCATCATTAATTCTAAGGTAAATTCAAACGGACAAGATCTCGTGACAGATTTCTCAGGGGAATAAATTAATAAGTTGGGGTAACAATGGTAGACCGGAGAAACGCGATAATTTAAACACATTTACATGGAAAGGGTATTTATTTTTCGCAATTATCGTCTCTTATAAAGCAAAATATGTTTTCAAAACTTTTATTGAATTGTCGGTTTTTTAGTGTTTTCTACAATGTCGAGAAAATAACCTAAACAAAACAATTCGTCTTTTACACATTTAAAAAAATGATATGTATTGAGCGCATTAGGGGAGATATTCCTACAATTTGTATAAATAATTGAAATATGTTTATAAGTCTACCAGATCAGGTTGATTATTTTTGAATTCGAATTTAAAATTAGATTACATTTGTCACTTTATTGAACGTGACTATTGACTAGCGACCATAATAATATTAGTTACTCTCAGTATCGCCCTGGTGAAAGACCACCATTCAGAATTGAAACGTTGCTTGAAATGGCTTTTAGCCGTGTTTGGTGACCAGATCTGAATAGCCAGGTATTTCCCCACCTTCCTATTTCCCTTCTCCTTCACCTCCCCAATACCTTCAGCCTCACAACATTCCCCAATTGGGGATGCCATCGTCTCACTGGCTCCAGACGGTTGGGAGCAGTTGCGACTCTTGTGCGGTATTCATGCAAAAAAAAAAAAAAGTTAAATGTCGTATCAACCAGGCCCTGGAGTTCACCATACTTCATTATGGAATACGAGTAGTTACTACCCGGTTTTAAAACTATTTTTCCTCAATTAATATATATATGGAGTAAATAATTCGTCGTCATGTCTTACTTATACGGTCAAATTAATATTTCAAAGCTTCATAGCAAACAACTCAAATAATTTTGCGAGCTAAAAGAGTTTTTTTAACCTAGAAATGTCAAACATAATTCGCCGTGCAAATAACATGACGCCGTAGCTGACCATTTGGAAGTTTTAACTCCTTTAGACGTAGACAAATAAACCAATTTCTGCTGTGTAGTAAAAATATACATAGTAATTTAATTCCTTTTCTAATAAACAACGCGATCGACCGTATTTTGTTTTAAGTTTAGATGGAGGTGGGGCCCCGCCTACATTTAAAACTCCATACAAAAAAATAAAATTTTGAATAAAAATAAAAAACATTTTCGGCTTCAACAACATCAATAACGTCGTATTTTTCAATCTTAGCACTCTACTATAGCTCACTCAAAAGTCACGAACCGCCACTGTCATAGGATATATATAAGGATTATTATTGTTTTTGTGTTTAATTCGTAGAACTCCATTTATTTTTTTTTTAAATTTAATGTAAATAAAATTTAATATATTTAATTTGATTTACATTAAATTTAAAAATATATATATGAGGATTGTTTATGGATGCAAATCTTAAAACAATCTAACATTAGGAAATGCATATCTCTGGATTAATCATCACGTTTCTTTGGACATTGTATAAAGCTATGTTTTTATTTTATTTATTTATTAATTTTTGGTTTTGATATATACATTCACACAAACAAGGTACAGAGGTTATAAACATTTTTTTTAAATACACCTATATATATACATCCTAAGACATGTACATAAACCTACGTGTGATGTATATAAAGCAAAAAATCCCACACAGACAAGGTCAGTGCGTGGGTATGCCTGATATCAGTCAGTGGCAGTACATTCGTATATTTGTATTAATCCACGGATGTTGAAAGTAAGGTAAATATAAATTACAAGTTAAATAAAATAAAGAAAACGAAAAAAAAAAAAGAAAAAATCTACAATTATAGGAGGAAAAGGTTGGTATCTTTGGTTTTAATCCAGCTTTTAATAACAATGTTTTGTATTAACTTACTTTTCAATGCCCATAGCTCCTTATTCTCAACCGACGACATAAGAAAGGCTGCATCTTTCATACATTCTCCTCCAACATTTTCCAGAGGTAGAAAAATGAAAAGATAATTTTTCCACATGTCAAAATAAGATTGAAACTTATTGATATTCGAGTCAATTTTGAAGGCTTTTTCAATACTTCTTGTATTATCAATTTTAGTGATAGTTTGAATATTTATATTACCAGTAAGACTATGGTCATTCTCTCTAAATTCATGTAGATAAAATGGCACATCACAATAATTGTTATTATATAAATACTGTTCAAAAACACAATCACTTCTTGTTACAAAACTTGTTTCATAACTATTCCTAAAAGATGTGGAACTGGTGCAGTATGTTAATAGAATCACCACTGGTATGCAAAGCATTTTCGTAGATTTCCCGATATCGTTAAGGGTCCCGGTGACAACTGAAGGGAAATCGATTTGTGCTGTCCTTATAAGCGTGCGCTATTCTCTATGTTTTAAACTTTTTCGCTATTAGTGTGAATGCACGTTTCACCATTGACATACTTATTTCCTATAACAATAGCCAAGCACGCTATTTATTGCGGAATTATTGTGGGTTGGTAAACTCCGAACTCTAATTCATTGTACTGTATTTATTCATAGTATTTTTTCTCACTCAACGCCTCAGCGGCGTAAAACATATAGGTATTTGTTTTCTAATATTTTTTTAATTGTGTCATCAAAAACATTAGCGCAGTACAGCTTAGCATATATCTATTTGTCTGTCTCTGCAGGCGCTCGAAGGAGGAGGAACAAGCGAATGAACGAACTAAGAAAATCGAATTACGTGTTCTGTATCCATAAAATATAAAGAATCGATGCGACGCCTTAACGTCTTTTTTGTGACAAATTACCTCAGGTGCGCTGTACAAATATTACTTCCTAAACACAGAAACATAATTACCCGGCAAGTCACTTCACATAAATTACCTCAGGGGGGTTGTATAAATATTACGTTCTACCCACAGAAACATAGTTACCTGGCAAGTCACTTCACATAAATTACCTCAGGGGGGTTGTATAAATATTACGTTCTACGTACAGAAACATAGTTACCCGGCAAGTCACTTCACATAAATTACCTCAGGGGGGTTGTATAAATATTACGTTCTACGTACAAAAACATAGTTACCCGGCAAGTCACTTCACATAAATTACCTCAGGGGGGCTGTATAAATATTACGTTTTAAGCACAGAAACATAGTTACCCGGCAAGTCACTTCACATAAATTACCTCAGGGGCGCTGTACAAATATTTCGTCCTAAGCACAGAAACATAGTTACCTGTCAAGTCACTTCACATAAATTACCTCAGGGGGGTTGTATAAATATTACGTTCTACGTACAGAAACATAGTAACCTGGCAAGTCACTTCACATAAATTACCTCAGGGGGATTGTATAAATATTACGTTCTACGTACAGAAACATAGTTACCTGGCAAGTCACTTCATATAAATTACCTCAGGGGGGTTGTATAAACATTACGTTCTACGTACAGAAACATAGTTACCCGGCAAGTCACTTCACATAAATTACCTCAGGGGTGCTGTATAAATATTACGTTTTAAGCACAGAAACATAGTTACCTGGCAAGTCACTTCACATAAATTACCTCAGGGGGGTTGTATAAATATTACGTTCTACGTACAGAAACATAGTTACCCGGCAAGTCACTTCACATAAATTACCTCAGGGGGGTTGTATAAATATTACGTTCTACGTGCAGAAACATAGTTACCTGGCAAATCACTTCACATAAATTACCTCAGGGGGGTTGTATAAATATTACGTTCTACGTACAGAAACATAGTTACCCGGCAAGTCACTTCACATAAATTACCTCGGGGGGGCTGTATAAATATTACGTTTTAAGCACAGAAACATAGTTACCCGGCAAGTCACTTCACATAAATTACCTCAGGGGCGCTGTACAAATATTTCGTCCTAAGCACAGAAACATAGTTACCTGTCAAGTCACTTCACATAAATTACCTCAGGGGCGCTGTACAAATATTTCGTCCTAAGCACAGAAACATAGTTACCTATCAAGTCACTTCACATAAATTACCTCAGGGGCGCTGTACAAATATTTCGTCCTAAGCACAGAAACATAGTTACCTGGCAAGTCACTTCACATAAATTACCTCAGGGGGGTTGTATAAATATTACGTTCTACGTACAGAAACATAGTTACCTGGCAAGTCACTTCACATAAATTACCTCAGGGGGGTTGTATAAATATTACGTTCTACGTGCAGAAACATAGTTACCTGGCAAATCACTTCACATAAATTACCTCAGGGGGGTTGTATAAATATTACGTTCTACATACAGAAACATAGTTACCCGGCAAGTCACTTCACATAAATTACCTCGGGGGGGCTGTATAAATATTACGTTTTAAGCACAGAAACATAGTTACCCGGCAAGTCACTTCACATAAATTACCTCAGGGGCGCTGTACAAATATTTCGTCCTAAGCACAGAAACATAGTTACCTGTCAAGTCACTTCACATAAATTACCTCAGGGCGGTTGTATAAATATTACGTTCTACGTACAGAAACATAGTAACCTGGTAAGTCACTTCACATAAATTACCTCAGGGAGATTGTATAAATATTACGTTCTACGTACAGAAACATAGTTACCCGGCAAGTCACTTCACATAAATTACCTCAGGGGCGCTGTACAAATATTTCGTCCTAAGCACAGAAACATAGTTACCTGTCAAGTCACTTCACATAAATTACCCCAGGGGCGCTGTACAAATATTTCGTTCTAAGCACAGAAACATAGTTATCTGGCAAGTCAATTCACATAAGCATAGTTTTGTTAGAAAGATACGCTCGGAGAAGATATGATTTTGCACGCAGAGGACAGAATATTAAAAACACTGCACTATATGTATTAAAATATAAATATAGGTAACAGATGATAAAAAAACAATAAAAAAATGCTCTCAATTATGCGGCTTTCAAATAGGCGTGTAGGTATATTATATATGTGAAATCCGTTTTTGTATTGGAAACAAAATATATCTTTTAAAGCTATGCTCGTGATTTTTTATCTGAAAAGACTATTAAATTTTTGATGTGCAGAGATTGAATGAACAACGTCTCCCAGCGTGTAGAATTGTTATGACGAAATCCATCACTATAAAACTACACTCACTGGACAACATTAGGTAAATAATAAAGCGTTGCCATGTGTTTACACAAATAGACTCATGTTTAGGTCAATGGATGTAGTTCACTAGCTTCTTGAGCAATATACTCCAGTGACCTATTTTTAATTCCATTCTCCTTACTGGAGTTAACTTCTGCTTACTGGAGCTAACTTGTGGGTACTCTATTAGTTGAAGGCGGTTAAATTAAAGCACATTATGCTGCCCAGAATATCCTACATACGGCCGATTCAGACCTAACATAACACACTCACCACCAGGAATGGTGTATTAGACAACACTCAAATCGATTTTTTCTTTCTGACAATTAACATTTGGTATTTGTTGTACAGAAATGAAATATTACATTTTATTTGCATCCAATCATTATTACAATATGGGTGCAGTTAAATGAATATTATGCCCCCTGCAACGGTATCAATAGCATTCACCGATTTAGCCCGTACCAACCAATTAAAGAACGCTTATAACTTATACAAAAATAAATATTAACCAATATTTAGTTTTTTTTTTAATTTACCTGTAAAAACCGAATTGAATCGAATCACTCAATATGTGGAGGCAGAAATCAACAGAGTAATTTGGCATTCGCAGATCAGCTGTCCGGAATGAAGTTACGGCCACGGGAACGCCAGTAGCTATGTAGACTGTACAATTTGTACAGCTACAGCTATTATGTATCTTGTCGTAATATGTGTGAGAGAACAGCGCAGCGCGAACACCGGCCGCAAGCTGTTTCTAAATAAAAACGAACTTTTGGACGAGTGCCACTGTGTCCATTCCCCACGGACCAGATTGACACATTGTGTTCCAAGCTCGCGGCCATACTAACTCACGTCTCCACAAAATCTCACCTTTCGTCTCTTTGTTCCACTCCTTCGTGATAGAAATGTGAATCGAATCTCCCCCCGGCTGTTCCACATAATATTATACGACTTGCTAACCATTCATAACAGTGTTTAAGTAAAACCGTGTTGAAAAATAGATCAATGGAAGATTGATGCTAGTAGTGTGCTGCTATAGACTACAAAAATAAATGAACTACGGGCAAGTGTGAGTGACCGAAACTCAGCTGGTTCAGTGATGGAGTGGTGAAAGCCTCGCGCGAGGATGGCTTTCGGGCCCATGCGGTGGGCACTGGGCCTTTTCTTTGGGCTTGTTTTTCTGGCGTCTGCCCTGCATGCATTCAGGCTGAGAGATGCTCCCCCCAGTGATAGCTTACTAAAGAAAATAGCACCCCAGCATTCTAAGTGTGACACGTGTGGATCAGATGTTAAAGGAAATACGTTAAAATATCCAACCGAGAGTGCTACAAAGATCAAACAAACAGTGCCCTTTTCGAGAACTGCAGAGAAACCAACTACACATGCAATAATACATAATAAACCCGAGTCCTTAGCAAAGAGACCAGTTATCCAAGTTAGAAAACCTGGTATCGGCCTAAAGATAGCGACAAAATATGATGATGATGATAGCGATGAAGATGATATGGATGAAGACATGGATGACAGTGACTCTGATAAAGCCACGGATGACTCAGATAAAAGTGATGATGAAACAGACCCGACTGATGACAACGACTGTGATTCAGATGACGACGACGAGGATGACGATGATGACAGTGATGAAAGTGATGACGAAAATCGTACCAGAAGGAATACGAGTGACGATGACGATGATGATGACGAAGACGACGATGATGATGATAGTGATGATGATGATGATAGTGATGATGATAATGATCGTTATGGCAGTGAAAGTGATAACAAAAAAATTGGTGAAACGGAAACCGACGACGACAGTGATGATGACGATGCCTCAGATGATGATGATACTGCTTCCGATAGGAAATATACGGATTCTGAATCAGACGATAGTTATGTAACTGCATATAGTAGTGATGAAGATACAGATGATGATATAAAACCCAAATTAAGCAAACTAGAAACCAAACTAATAACTAGAATTATTTCACCGCGTGTTCTGCCTGCCCCCAAAAAGGCACTACCAAAAGGGGCAGAAAAAAATATTCTGAAATCGACCAAACCAGTGATTAAAGAAGGAAAGGCTCAAGTAATAATAAATGTCAAAGTCGAACCACCACAAGTTGAAAAAAAATCACAACCCCAGCCAACAGTAGAACGTTCACAAACTAAACCAATCGCTAAAACTCCGGAAAAAATAGTGCAACCGGTTAAAGCTCCCGAGCAATCTAAAATAATAGTAAAACCCCAGACATCACCACCACCTAAAGTAGAAATAACAAAGGAAGTGAAATCAAATATTGAAAAACCAAAAGTAGAGCCTAAAAAAGAATCAACTGTGTCAACTGAGAAGCCCCAAAAGGTTGAGCTTAAAAAGGAAGCCTTTATTGAAAAGTCGCATAAACCAGAGGCACCGAAGAAAATCGAAGAACTTAAGGATGTTCATAAGCCTGCACATATTCCACCAAAGGCTGATCTTCCGAAACCCATTCCGAAGGCTGAACCTCCAAATATGATTCCGAAGACAGAACCATCAAAACCCAGTACGAAAGCTGAACCTCCAAAACCTATTCCGAAGACAGAACCATCAAAACCCAATCCAAAAGCTGAACCCGCAAAACCTATTCTGAAGACAGAACCATCAAAACCTAATCCAAAAACTGATCCTCAAAAACCTTCACCAAAGGTTGAACCTACAACAAAGGCTGAATCACCAAGAGCCAAACAAAAAGAACAGCCGAAACCATCAGATAATAAACATGATGGCCATGAAAAATATCCTAAAGAAAAATCTGAATCCCACAAAGAAAAAAAAGAAATGAGAGCTCACAACAAAAGTTCTAAAAAATCTCATTCACGTGCCCAAAGAGCAATTCATAGGAAAAATTTGCGAGAGAGTGAATTCGAGGACTTCTACACGTTCTTACCCACATTTGCTCCTAATTTTAGTCGAATCCACAATCCGGAATGTCGCCGGCATGGACAGATTCTCATCAGACAACTGCGGGGCGCTAAACCCTGGACTCTGCAGAGTAAGTTGAATTGAATTGAACCTTTACCTCAATTAAGTTATCTTATTCGGAGCAATGAAAATATACATGGAAATTACAATGATAGGTTACAGTACTTGGTATAAAATAAAAATAATGTATTTCATATTATCATTATTTAAGGTAATGTGTGACTTATGCAATGAATCCATTGTTTTTCACAAAACGTATATTATTAGTATTATGGAAGAAGGCGGAATAATATTAATAGGAATGAACATAGTTTTATTTATTAATTGATAAACTAAAGTTCTTTAAAACTTAAGACAAGATTTTTGTGCATAGTGCAAAGGGTAACAATTATTATTTTTATAAACAATAATTATTAATCTAAAACACTCATCCAAATTGAAAAAAACCTTCCGAGCAAAAGATAAATGTCGCCGGCAGGACTCGAACCCGCACCCTTCTAATGTCCGGTTAGATGCTCTACCGTTGAGCTACGTCGGCTTATCGCAAACCCGCCAAGTTAATCAATATATACTACTGTTCCAATCAATAATTACTGTTTTTATTATATTTTCACCTGTAAACAACCAACTTTATTAATATGAGAGAGGCTTGTAATGGCTAAATCCCTCAAATAGATGGCGTCGAGACAAATTATGTCTACATTTTATTGGTGAAAATTGCTTTTGACTTGTCAAATATTTATTAATTGATAAACTAAAGTTCTTAAAAACTTAAGACAAGATTTTTGTGCATAGCGCAAAGGGTAACAATTATTATTTTTATAAACAATAATTATTAATCTAAAAACACTCATCCAAATTGAAAAAACCTTCCGAGCAAAGATAAATGTCGCCGGCAGGACTCGACCCGCACCCTTCTAATGTCCGGTCAGATGCTCTACTGTTGAGCTACGTCGGCTTATCGCAAACCCGGCTAATCAATATATACTAGTGTTCCAATCAATAATTACTGTTTTTATTATATTTTCACCTGTAACTTGGCGGGTTTACGATAAGCCGACGTAGCTCAACGGTAGAGCATCTAACCGGACATTAGAAGGGTGCGGGTTCGAGTCCTGCCGGCGACATTTATCTTTGCTCGGAAGGTTTTTTCAATTTGGATGAGTGCTTTAGATTAATAATTATTGTTTATAAAAATAATAGTTTTATTTGGCTACTGCCTACCCCTCATATTAATGTGATTCGGAAGTCACTTACACCTCGTTACCAACGTAATATACCTGTATAGGATAAAAATACTTTGTTTTGGAATAAATCGTACAAACTGGTTTATTTGTTTTGACTCTGTGCATGTATAAAATCCCGGCCCAACAAACAAAATAAATGTTTATTAGCTGCAACTACAGCTATTCTAATACATCGTTTTTAGTTATAGTGGCAGGTGCTTTATACATCTTCGTTTCATAGAAAACTTAATTTCGATTTGAGATTAGTGAGATGAGATTACGAATTAGAAGCTATTTTTATATCATGAAATATAATCTTCATTAAATGAAATGATTTTTTCGCGATTTAGGCTCCTTTTAACAATTATTTGGGGACTAACGGTGATTTATAAAACGTTTACCCCTGCCCGCTTTGAAAAATATAATGAAATATACTTTTTGTAAATAAAATAAGCATTATAGACTTCTAAATTAAATTAAAAACCACCTCAATTTTCGTTGGAACACAAATTTGCCGTACATAATTTAAAAATATCGACCCGAAAACGTTGCTTTTTTTAAATATTTTCACATAATATTTATTACGTAGCGTACTACGATGAACCCGCAAATAATTTTCTAATTTTGCATCTAAAATTATGATTTTTTTTCATGTTTTTATACTTCATAATTTAATAAAATAAATAAAATTTCATCCATATACCAAACCTTTAATTTAAAAAAAAAAAATGCATCATTCTTGCTTGGATGGGTATTTTGGCCTAAAAATCCAAAAAATTCCTATGTGTTTTAGCAGGCAGCCATTACACAAACCTTTAATATCGTTCTTTCTCCGGACTACTCCAATGTGTACTGTTAAATACGAGATTCTTTTAACATTCCAGTGTTGACTCCGACATGCCAAGATACCATCTGGCATTCTCCTCGAGGAAACGGCAACCAGCTGGGAGACTATGATCAGCATAACCAAAGCAAGAGTCAGGCTGGACTCCGGGGCCATAGTCAAGGTCCACGGGAAGTACTGCCTGGCGCAGATTGACCTGAAGCCTCTCACGGAGGACCTGAAGGTGCCGGTACATTTGATGCAAGCGAGGAACTTTATAAGAAGCAATAATAATGATGTTAGTATTGCTTACTTACTTTGTGTGACAGTCAAAATGAACTTTGATCGACAGATGTTACACCCCCATTATTGAGGCTTCGTCAGTGAAAAGCTGCATAGGATACGTATGAACGAACGAATGTAATATACTATTTCAATCTTTATGAGAGTGATTAATCACTGCGTCATTTGAATATGTTTTTTGCAATAAAAATATTCTATTACTAATAATAAATTCTAAAACACACTACTCGTAAGCTGAAGTTTATTCATGAAGACATTTAGAAATTTTTATGTTTTGAACTTAGGTGTCCGGAAACTCATGGGAATCCGATGGATAACTGTACCTTATGTCACATTGCCTACTGAAGATCAAATATCAACCATTGGTTGCTGTGACAATAATTCGATAGATTTTGGACAAGTTATTTTTTTTTTTTTTTTATATGAATACCTCACAAGAGTCCCAACTGCTCCCAACCGTCTGGAGCCAGTGAGACTATAGCATTCCCAATTGGGGAATGTTGTGAGGCTGAAGGTATTGGGGAGGGGAAGGAGAAGGGGGAGAGGAAGGTTGGGAATACCTGGCTATTCAGATCTGGTCACCAAACACAGCTAAAAGCCATTTCAAGCAACGTTTCAATTCTGAATGGTGGTCTTTCACCAGGGCGATACTGAGAGTATCTTCCACTCTCCAGATTCTTTATTTTTTTTTAATGTTTTTTATTACTATCTTCTTTTTTTATAACAAAATAACAAATAATGGTATCCTCACCAGGATTTCCCGTGTTGAGGATTTCATTTACAAAATATCAAATTAAATTGATGTGATTGCTGAAAACAAAAAATATTTGTAAGATGAGGTGTTTTAAGTGCAATTGAGTGGTTTCGGTGTTAGTCTATATTTGGTGTTAATCTGTTTTCCATTTCAGATCTCCCGATGTAACGTATCCAGTGTTTTATTTGATTTTATTTTTTTTTACGGCTGTTCTAATTTTTAAAGGATTGTGGGATTTTGTTGTAAAATTTAGTACCATAGTATAATAATTTTTATGTACAAATATTGTGTTTGTGGTTCCTTGTTGTATGTGTTTCTGACTCTGAGATCTAGTGTTTCTAATGTGTGATTGTAATTATTTCTTGATTTATTTATTTTTTTATTATTATTTATGAATGTAAAGTAGTATTGTTTTAGAGTATAATTGTTTAATAACATAATGTTAAGTTTGATGAAGATTTCGTCAGTGCTACTTCTGACAGGGACTTTAAGTATAATTTTCATGATGATTTTCTGTATTCTAATGATTAAATTAAAACATTATCATTAGCACTGCCCCAGCCGATGATACTATAGTCAAACGGTGATTGGCAGAGCCACATCTTATTCAAATCTTTTGTACTGGGGACATTCTTGATCGTTTTAAAAAAGTAAGTTAATTTTTTAATTTTGTTATTTAAATAAATAATGTGTTCAGTCCACTTTAAATTTTGGTCAAATTTTAGGCAGATACGTTATGTGGCTAACATTTGCGAACGATAGACAATTACATTGACCATTTAAATGTAGTAAGATATGAATTTTCAATTTAAGGTTTGTTTCTGAATTTTTACCACTATTTATTTTAAAAGCGATGAATTTAGTTTTATTAGCATTAAGTGTGAGTGAGTGATAGTCTAGTCATGTTTGATTATATTTAGAGTGACTTCTGTTTTCTTGAATGTTTCTGACCAATTTTTCCCATTTAATAGAATAACAGTATCATCTGCAAAACTTATGATTTCACCTTCACATTCTATGTGACATGGGTCATTTATGTCAATTAAGAACAGGATTGGACCCAGAATACTTTGTTGAGGCAACCCAAATTTGACATATATACAGACAAATAAATAACAGTGCTCGTAGAAGTTGGTATCCATAAAAATATAACTAGATGTGCTTTACCCACTTCGCCATGTGAACAACCTGATGTAGGTGGCGATCTCCCCATGATCTGAAGTGACATATATACGGAAAAACAAATAACAGTGGTCGTAGAAAATAGTGTCCATAAAAATATAACTAGATGTGCTTTACCCACTTCGCCATATGAACAACCTGATGTAGGTGGCGATTTCCCCATAATCTGAAGTGACATATATACGGAAAAACAAATAACAGTGGTCGTAGAAAATAGTGTCCATAAAAATATAACTAGATGTGCTTTACCCACTTCGCCATATGAACAACCTGATGTAGGTGGCGATTTCCCCATGATCTGAAGTGACATATATACGGAAAAACAAATAACAGTGGTCGTAGAAAATAGTGTCCATAAAAATATAACTAGATGTGCTTTACCCACTTCGCCATATGAACAACCTGATGTAGGTGGCGATTTCCCCATGATCTGAAGTGACATATATACGGAAAAACAAATAACAGTGGTCGTAGAAAATAGTGTCCATAAAAATATAACTAGATGTGCTTTACCCACTTCGCCATATGAACAACCTGATGTAGGTGGCGATTTCCCCATGATCTGAAGTGACATATATACGGAAAAACAAATAACAGTGGTCGTAGAAAATAGTGTCCATAAAAATATAACTAGATGTGCTTTACCCAATTCGCCATATGAACAACCTGATGTAGGTGGCGATCCCTCCATGATGTGAAGTGGCGATGAAGGAAGTATAATAGTTATTGATAACAAGTGATAAGTTTAAAAAAAATTCCACGCAAATATATACGGTAGGTGGATATTATATACACTTACACGCAGATATTAAAAATAACATTTTGCTGATTTTGCGACATAAGTCTTGAAGGTATATTTTTATTGTTTACTATTTGTGTAGTTTTATTTTAACTAATAAGATGTTATGTTTTTTGTATGTAATGTACAATATAATTTGTTATTTAATGTGAAACACGCCCCTTGAGACTTAATACTCTTTCAAATTAAAGCAATATAGCAATAACTTCTAAAGTACGAGTATTTTATGTGAAACACGCCCCTTGAGACTTAATACTCTTTCAAATTAAAGCAATATAGCAATAACTTCTAAAGTACGAGTATTTTATGTGAAACACGCCCCTTGAGACTTAATACTCTTTCAAATTAAAGCAATATAGCAATAACTTCTAAAGTACGAGTATTTTATGTGAAACACGCCCCTTGAGACTTAATACTCTTTCAAATTAAAAGCACATAGCAATAACTTCTAAAAAGCATTTGTTATTTTATGAACACGCCCCTTGAGACTTACTTTTACTCTTTTCAAATTAAAGCACAATATAGCAATAACTTCTAAAAGCACGAGTATTTTATGTAGAAACACGCCCCTTGAGACTTAATACTCTTTCAAATTAAAGCAATATAGCAATAACTTCTAAAGTACGAGTATTTTATGTGAAACACGCCCCTTGAGACTTAATACTCTTTCAAATTAAAGCAATATAGCAATAACTTCTAAAGTACGAGTATTTTATGTGAAACACGCCCCTTGAGACTTAATACTCTTTCAAATTAAAGCAATATAGCAATAACTTCTAAAGTACGAGTATTTTATGTGAAACACGCCCCTTGAGACCGAATACTCTTTCAAATTAAAGCAATATAGCAATAACTTCTAAAGTATGAGTATTTTATGTGAAACACGCTCCTTGAGACCGAATACTCTTTCAAATTAAAGCAATATAGCAATAACTTGTAAAGTATTTTTTTAAATTTAATTATTTTTATTTACAGACCAATGTCCAATTACACATACACAACACGAACTAAAATAAACAAGATCTGCAGAAAAAGAACAGCACATACATTATTCAAGAATAAAGCAATGACAAAAATATACATTTGAGAGAACATTCAAGTCAAAGCCTGGACATATTTTTAGTAGAGTCCACGATTTTCAACATTCTAAATGATAATCTTCGAGTTCTAATTGCGAAAAGCCCTATAAAAATAGTTAAGACTGGTGGTACCAAAACCCAAGAAAGTTAACAAATCTCGACATTCTGGACAGTGGAGAATCGTACCCATAATTAATATAGTGTTTAATATAGGAAAAGCAATTCATTGTTTCTGAGTCTACGGCAAGGAATGTTAAACTGAACGAGTTGGAACAAAGACGACATTTAAACAAAAATAAAGTAAAACCAAAATTTCTCAAATAAATCCTCCAATCGTTATCAAGCAAACCATGTTCTACCACTGGCATTTTTAATTTGGGTCTGAAAGGATGAAAATATTTATTGGAATCAAAACTGTTTCTGAATTTTTTCAGATTGATCTATTTATTAAATTGTATTAAAAACAAAAACTTTTTTTTCAATTCTAGCCAGGTCACTTCATTCCCCGCTTCACCTCCCTGAACTGGGGCGTCTGCTTGCCCGCCACGTGCGACGCCCCCGAAGCAGAGTTCATCCTGAGGGACGCCCTGAGGCATTACAACGGGACCGCCGGGATGAAGATCACCATCAATGTGGACCCCAGTAACTGTTACTCTAACCAAACGGATGACTGGTGGGAAGAATGGATGGATATTCCTACCATCATGACACTGTGAGCAAAACTTTTTCATCCGTTTTTATACACATTATGTTTTTTTTTTTAAATAATGATAACATGTATTATTTAATCATTAGTAATAGCACTGTAAGTCCCGTTCCAAAATAACCTTTGCAAATATTTATGTTCTATTATTATCACGACCTTGTCTTACGTACGTGAATTTTGGGAGAGTTCATCATTAGGAAGCGCAGGACACTACGAGGCCATTTGAAACCTTGGTTCAAGAAAAAAAAATCAATGGCATTGTTGGTCAATACCGCAAAAACAATTTATGTTAAAATTAGCTAAACTTTCATGTTTTTTTGTTTGTTTAGTGGGCCATAATATTTTTTGCAGATGGTCCTTTTTTCTGTGAAGTATCTCACGAGGTTTGTTATTATTTGATTTCAGCCTGTTTTACGCCTTCTTCATCATTCTTACAATTTACGCCACCCTCTCTGATCTGATCTCTGCCAGGAAGAAATCTGTTGCATCAGGAGAAGCGAAGAAGGAAACAAACGAAGAAGGCAAAGAAGAAAATAATGAAGAAGTAGCTGAAGAAATAAAAGGAGCAGAAGGGGGCGAAGGGGAAACTAAAGCTGAAGACAAATCATCTTCCCGGGGTAAAAATATTATTTTAATAAACTAACATTTAAAAAACTACACAACAACTTTATTGAAGTATTACCAACAACCAGAAATGTAAAACACTGTAATTATTGTATGACGCATGTGGCAAATTTAATTTAACTCAAAGCCCTAAGCAATAGCCATCAAACCCTAGCTATGTATGATCTGGCAAGTTGGTACCATAAAAGGAGAATTTGATGTGAGAATGATCCTATTCGGATACAACGATATGGTCCTGACATTGGAACTTCGCTGTAACCTTATTTTTTTCATTATGCTTTAGAGAAGGGGAAGATATTATCTACCCATCGGGGATAAACCTTCATACATAAGATCTATTGAAATCTGCTTTAGTAGTACAGGAGTAAGAGGGAGTGGTAACAACGGGTCTATCAGCAGCACGCCTGTAGTAAGGACGCGGAATCCACAAGATGTTTATTAGGGCATGGTCTTTTGCAGATGCTGGCCAAAGCTCAGCAGTCCGAGCATTTTCGCTAAAGCAGACGACCACGAAGCTCTTGCGAGAGGGCAGCGCGGAGGGGGACATAGAATGCATTCACGGTATACGTGCACTGTGTAGCCTGGCACTGTACATTGCTCATAAACTGATTCCACTCGCTATGACACCATTTAATAATAGGACTTATCTTACTGAGGTTAGTCATTCTTCTAGGTATTTCAATTTTCGTGCAGTTTTACCCTAATCGTTAATTTGGCGTGTTGACGACCTCAATAACCCAACCTTCTAAATAACCTCAAAGGAAATAAAGATATAGAATTTCAACAAATATACCACAACCTATAACTACTAATCGATTAAACTTATTTAAATAAGGATATTCTGCTTCATTATGAGAAGTTTTTTTGTTAATAACACGAGCATGTTTTAATGATGAAATCTCTGTTTGCTTTTCAACAGCTTTATTTGGTTTTCTAGGTAGGTAGTCTGTCGAAATATTATTGGTATAAATTAAATTTATATTATATAGTATTACATATGTTTTTTCTATCGTGTTCTTTCGAACGTTGGTTCAGAGGTGTCCGAAAAACAAAAGAAAAAACTGACCGAAAATGAGAAAGTTTTCTGTCATTATTAAAGTACCTTTATGTGATTTTTTTTAGATGCATGCTTCTCTTTTTTATCGATTCACTTACGCGAGCTGCCACACAAATATGTAGTGATCCAATATTTGTTATTTACTCGTGTAAATGACAACACCTATCAAGGCCAAATGACATTTGAAACTTCTTCCGCTATTTATCAATTTTCTGGTACTTACCAATCATCATATTTTGCATTACCGTTGTGTCATGGGAAATTGCTGACATGAATATTTTGATGTTTTTGTTTTTGAAGAGGATAAGCCAATGACATTTTTCTCTGCCGCACTATCCAGGTTTCGAACTCTCCACTATCAGTAGCCCTGCGAGCAAGTCTCCTGTACACAGACACCTTCCTGCTGCTCAGCGGGGTTCTGACTGCCTACCACATGAGTCAAGATATAGACAAGACTGGAAGCATCCCGTGGATGCGCAGATACATCGCTAGATATCTGAGGTATAATCATAATGTTAACATCTCCAAAACCATCAACGGTTATTTAAGTATTTTCAGGCCCAAATGGATCGTTAGTCAACCCCCGCCTCAAACATTTAATTTATTTTAAATAAAACATACTTACTTAACTACTTTTAGCATAAGAAACTTTGTTGGCTTACCTTTTGTAAAACTTCCATTGTATATAAATCTGTACTAAAAGATAATATTAACATAGAAAATAAAAAGATATCAGTCGCAACTTCTTTATAATTATTGAGGAGCTATCTAACCATGTAGATTTTATGGTTAACCTGCTCGTTTTAGAGACGCGCTGGATAATTTATTTTCAGGTATCACAAATATATTAGTAAAGCTCCAATTTAGAGCATTGCTCTCTTTCCAATGTCTAACGGCCATTCTTCCCAACCCTACTGAGCAACGGCTGAGTCGAAATTTTACCTCAACAATGTTCAAATGCACAAATACGCTCTTACCAACGAAATGCTCGATCAAATTTATGATTAATTTAGAATATAGATTTCTTAAAGTTCTCCACAGCAGAAAACTAGTTTTAAAAAGTGTCAACAGGGTGAACAAACGTCACCAAAATGTCAAATGTCATTATTAATGTATGATCTTTTTTACGCGATTCAATTATTCAATGACAAATATGTATTTCCGTTTTCAAAACACGTTTATTGTATGTTTTAAATATAGCTGAAGAAAACCCAGCTTATTTTAGTAATTATAACCTACGTTTTGTCTTGTTTTCAACGTGTCAAATGTACGAAACGTTATCAAAGTCAAGTTTACACTTTATTTTCATCAAATTTTTAACAAACGCGTTTTTGAAGTATAAAATGTTAGTTAATGGGTTAATTTTAAAATAAACAATATGCTTCTTTTATAATTTCTTCAAATGCTTGATAACTTTGTGGCATCATTATTAATTATATAATTGAAAATACACTTTGTTTGTTATAAATGCATATTGTTTATTATATAATTGAAAATACACTTTGTATATACCACTTTACTAAAGTAAAGTGGTATATACACAATACTATACAATACTATAACACAATACTAACTCATGTATGTTATTTTTACATGTAAAGTTTTTACTTTGATGTCACTCTATTATCTTAAAAGTGGGTGGTTACTATTTTATCGTGTATGAAAGTGGGCGGATACTATTTTATAGTGGTCAGGGACCTTGATAGACAATTTAGGATGAACAATGCGCAGAGCTAATAGTTAACAAAACACTTGGTTGATCGGCGACTCGGGTTGATCATTCGAAAAGTTGGGAATAATGGCCGTAAAGACGCTCTTAGACGATAACTTTTTTCGTCCAGTTTCCATGTGGATTGTCTTTTTCTATGGAATTTTCTATATAATTGTCCTTATAAAAAGACAACCCGCGTGCAATCTGGATGAAAATAGGTATCGTGTATGAACTTCTTAAGTGTCGAAGATGTAAAAGAAAAAGTGCATGTACTGACTGTGAGCCGTTTTCAACCAATGGTAAATAATGCTTCCTTGGCCATGTCTGCGGCTCTTTGAACAAATATTATCTTTCAATCGCTTTCATGATTTCAATCACTGTCACATTACGTTCCCTTGCAAGTTGTTGCCAGATCTCGAATGCTTGCGAAAGTGGATAAAATACACAAAATCCAAATAAAATTTAGCTGATAACGCTGATCTACAGATCCAGAATAATCATCTATAACTGACTTCAACCGAAGAGTTTAGTGGAGCATCAGAATCTGTTTACCATTAAGCCTCTGCATTTAAAATGTATATTCAACTTCCCTAGAAGTTTTTATACACTTAAAAAATATGTTTTTTTTAAAGATAATCTCTATTCAGATATTTAGTTGAAAAGCAATTGTATGAAATTCCCTCGATGGAAAAAAATTACATGTATGCGCTGAAAAATATAAATGTAATATAACACGTGTGGTTCTGTTATTTAATATGTTATAGGTATGAAAAAATTCACAGGAAAATGCGAGTTAGAAGCATTGAGATGTTTGCTCTAGGCATCTAAATATGTATCATGAAATATTTAACACATCTCCTTTTAAAACAATGTTCAGTTTCCGATCGGAGGGTATTGCCGAGTCTTAAGGTGATTGTTCACATTGTTACCAGTCTTAGTAAAATCTAAAGAGAGTATATGTGAATACACTGAATAGTTTGATTCCAGACTGACCCCGGCGCTAGTGGCGGTGCTGCTCTGGTACGCCTGGATCTCCGACAAGATCGGAGAGGGCCCCATGTGGGGCACAGTCGTCACTAAGAACGCTGAGCTGTGCCAACACAACCTCTGGAAGAATGTTTTCTACCTGCAGAACTTCTTCCCCTTCGAAGATATGGTACGAAAATAATGTAATATTGTGCACAAATAGTCAACATTTATATTTCAAACGTATAATATACTAACGATTTTGATGAATTCACCACCTCATCCTATTATTCGAAAAATTACTGTTTCACCCTTTTAGGAAAGATATAACCATTTCAATGTCTTATACCTAATATAATAAACTCTACAAACCAAATTACTTTAGAGGCTGCGCGCCCTGTTTTATACAATACTTTTATAAAATATACAACTATTTCAATGTCTTATACCTAATATAATAAACTCTACAAACCAAATTACTTTAGAGGCTGCGCGCCCTGTTTTATACAATACTTTTATAAAATATACAACTATTTCAATGTCTTATACCTAATATAATAAACTCTACAAACCAAATTACTTTAGAGGCTGCGCGCCCTGTTTCATACAATACTTTTATAAAATATACAACTATTTCAATGTCTTATACCTAATATAATAAACTCTACAAACCAAATTACTTTAGAGGCTGCGCGCCCTGTTTTATACAATACTTTTATAAAATATACAACTATTTCAATGTCTTATACCTAATATAATAAACTCTACAAACCAAATTACTTTAGAGGCTGCGCGCCTGTTTCATACAATACTTTTTATAAAATATACAACTATTTCAATGTCTTATACCTAATATAATAAACTCTACAAACCAAATTACTTTAGAGGCTGCGCGTCCTGTTTTCATACAATACTTTTATAAAATATACAACTATTTCAATGTCTTATACCTAATATAATAAACTCTACAAACCAAATTACTTTAGAGGCTGCGCGCCCTGTTTCATACAATACTTTTATAAAATATACAACTATTTCAATGTCTTATACCTAATATAATAAACTCTACAAACCAAATTACTTTAGAGGCTGCGCGCCCTGTTTCATACAATACTTTTATAAAATATACAACTATTTCAATGTCTTATACCTAATATAATAAACTCTACAAACCAAATTACTTTAGAGGCTGCGCGCCCTGTTTCACACAATACTTCATTTTGGATTTGGGGCAAAAATCCCCATTCGAACAGAGAGATCTTTTTTCAAATTAAAAGTATGGTAAATATCTATTACGGATCAAAAGTATTTTTATTTATTTTTGTTTTAAATTATGAAATATACGTCATTAAAGAAATCAATTTTCATGATTTTAAAATCAACTTGCAAATTATTTGCGGTTTACTGGTATTTTTTGTAAAAAATTTGTTATATTTGCTGTATAAATTTGATTACATAAAATAAATTTTAAAAAAAAAATAGCAGGGGACCTTAAAAAAACGTTTTTTCAGGTCGATATTTTAAATAATATACGATAAATTTGTGTTCCAAATTACAAATTTTAACACTTTTTTAATATATTTTTTTTTTATGTTTCATTATATTTTCATAGATGTAATTTTTTTTTAAATCATCATTAGCCCCCCAATAATTGATAAAGTTGCCTCTCAAATCGCAACAACACGATTTCTTTAATAACCCTTTTTAATGAACTTAAGTTCAGATTTTTTTCCGTACTAAATATTTGATGAAAAAAAAGATCAATCGATTTAGGTGAGAATTTTGACCTCGAGTCCAAAATTAAGTTTTGTATGAAACAGTCCCCCCGTTCAGCCGTTCCTCTTAAACCTTGATGTTTCTATTTAATACGTTGGGTAGAATCATTTTTGCTGGAAGAAATAATTGATGTTTCCTACCAGGCCCGGTCCGTCCATACATGCTGTGGATGCTCCGCATCCTTGTTTTAGGGTCAAAAAGCTTTTGATGTATTTTTCCTTAAAATAATAAAGATTTTTTTCTGGCCATGAACAGCTCTACTGAAATTCGACATCGTCCCATCCTCGGAGATTTAACACATACAACGACACGACGCACGGAGCAAGTCGACAACTTATACATTCTCAATGCTCGAATGTCTTTGCGTGGAAACACACAGATGGTACAGTGTGGATGCCGTGGATACTGTGTTCTATTCGGTATCCTTAAAGTACGAAAGTCAAACACTTTGGCGCATGCGCATTAAGTCCCGCCTTCTATTCTAATATCGTCGAGCACTGGATACGCTTTTGAGGAGAGCATCCAACGTACAAAAACGACTTTAATGTTTATGGGCATAATGCACAGAATAGAATACATATTTCGAGTCGGTGGATTGTTTTTAAAACTATTAACATTTGTTTGCGTGACATTTTTAACATGACATTAAGAAACAAATAAGAAGGAGCGTCAAATCGAGCTCAAGTTTATTAATTAAATGAAAACTAGGGTACCGGCATCGTGGATTTTTTGTTATACGACTTATAAGAAATTTTGAATCTGTAATGTTGCTAAGCATACATGATTTATGTAGCTAAATGGACAGACTGTTTTTGGCAGTAATTGTTTCTTGTTCATGGGCTAGTTTACAGATTTGTATATTAAATTTTATAATAATAATAATAATAATAATCGGATGATTTTTATAGCGCCGTTTTTGTGAAAAATCACCTCAAGGGCGCTGTACAAATCTTACTTCCTATTCTTACATTATTCCTATATTACATCTATTACATTTTTTTTGGACAGGCTATCATTACACATTATTTATAGACCATATAAAGAGATGCAGTTAAATTATCAAAACTAAATACGGCTTGATCTAAGTTTTCATACATGTTAAATTGAGAGAAAAAAAATGCTAACTGTATTTATTCCTTACGATATATTGCAAAACGCTAATAAAAATGATAGGAGTTATGTGAAGTTGGGCGGCGGTGAGGACGGGGGCCGGGGGAACTGATCCATATCCATATCCAATCTTCTTTGTCTTTGTTGGTGACGCCCCTGGGCGGCCTGACCACAGCAGGTCGCAGGGCAGACTGGTCGGGCACGTCCGTGGGCCGCATGATGCACCGGATCTGCTCTGTAGACTGGAGGTCAGAACTCAGGTCGCCGTGACAGCAGAAGATCTTCTCGTCAAATGTCTTTTCCTATTGCGCCTTTCTCGGCAGCCACGAAATCTAATTTTACGGGTTGCGATTGTGATACAACGTTCAAGGTTATACAACGATATCTTTTGCAGCTATTAAATGGTCCAAAATAACACATTCACATTTATTATTATGCAGCCCGGTCGTAAACGATATTGTTTACAATCACCATAGTTCAAAGAATAACATTGTAAATCAACCATTCACTAATTCACTTTGGACACTTCCCTAGGCTTTTAACAGGCAAAGGTCTTTAAACAAGCACATGTGGCGACCGATGACCGATGCTTTTGGGTTAATTTAGAACAAATTTGAACAGATTTGAACTTAAAATGTTTGGGTTTTTATTTGATTTTTTATTATAAACTTGATTTAAGCCCGAAACGGCCACACTAAAATTATAAGATTTTTATAAATGTAACCTATAAATTATTACGGTTATTTTACGCTATTTTA